>NC_051174.1:33263968-33521715 GCF_013339725.1 Rhipicephalus microplus
ATCACTCATAAACTCGCCCAACTCTCCATCTTAGGAATAAGCTTGCTGTGTAAAGCCGGCTCCATCTAGTGTCGTTTCTAACAACACGAAATTTTCAAATGGGCACGCTATAAGGACAGGTTTCGTGCAGTACTATGCATAACACTCTGCGTGTATAACAAAACACAGTGAGAGTATTGTCCCAAATGTTGCAAGTTGTACGAAATCTTCGTGTTAGTGTACAGTGAGGCACAGGGTAGTGTTCCCACCATACACTGTCTTGTACACAAACAGGTGGGTGAGAAACTCTTGCTACTTTCCCATAAATGTCTCCCTGAAAAGAATACGAAAAGTCCATTAAGCTTTGTGTATGCATAAAAATGAATGTCTTACCACTGACTCACACTTGACAGTACCATTGCAGACTTTCTAACAAAACATGAAATCTTAATCCTCAGGGCCTAATCTCCGCTGGCATTTCGAAACTTGAACGGCTCTTTTTTCGCGCGTTCATTTTTTTTTTATTTCTGCGCGTGCGTCGTTTACCCTCTCGCGCGGTGCCGTCGCTGTTCAAAGGTCGAAGCAGAGATCGGTCTAAGGGCATATTTTCTCGCTTCGTAGCGGCCGCTTGAGAGGAGTTTCCTCCTTTCGTTTCTTTTCTTAAAGGGGACCTTCAACGCAAAAATTTTGGTGCCGTTGTCAGATAGGAAGGAGACGCGGCGCCGAAGGGCTTTGTCCCAGAGTCACACTTAACTCATCAACACATCATCATCCTACGTCTGTCCCGACACTGCCTCCCCCCCAGGGTCGTGTGGTGGGGACGTTTTGTTTCGGGCAGACGGCTGCCCTGGCAAGGGGGCTACCGTTCGGCGCCAGGCGCCAAACAGACGCGGCCTGCCTCCCGGCGTACAAGCTAGGGAGGCCCGACAAAGGGACTACCCTTCGGCGAAGCAACTTAGGTCGCAACGCACAAAGTAAACGTACCCTGGCAAGGTGGGCTATCGCAGCGCGTGGGGTGCGCTGCAGTCATGGCCCGCCTCCTGACCGCTAGGGCCCAGCGAGACTTGACACAGGGGCCACCCTTCGGCACGGTGGCTCTTGACACCGCACCCAAAGCGGACGTACCCAAAGACGTGGCAGCAGGACTGCCCTCGGTCGCGGTAACTTCAGTCACCACAACCAAAGTGCCCGTGCCCTCACACTGTCGCGCGGTTAAGAGCCTGCGACGACACCCCCTCAGGGCGGATGGGCTATCGCTCGGCGCGAGGCGCTTTGCGGCCACAGCCCGTCTCCTCACCACAAGGGCGCAGAGAGACACAATCCGTCCTGTGGGGTCTACGGGACTGCTATTTGGTGCAGAGGCCAATGCCGTTGCACGCAAACCAAACGTACCCACGGAAACCGCCACTGCTGAAAGCCGGCTTAGTCCTTCTCGAGGAAGGGAGCCACCTTCCGCCTCGACGAGTAGGGTCGCCGAGCCTGCAGAAGGGGCCAACACGGACCTTGCGGGTAAAGCCCGACAAGGCGACAGGATCACCTTAGCTTATGCAAAGCTCGGGTGAAAGACCATACAGACCAAACTCGGGGACGACCGGCTCACTAGGCCTAGTCGTGGAACCTTAGAGAAAGCTATCATTAAAAATTGATAGTTATCTGCCCTCCTGCCTCACTGAAAATCACTGCCGGACGATGCCACATCTCATAAAACTTCTTTGCACCTAGGCGCTGCCACTCTCGGTGGAGAACGAACCAGATCTCCTTCCGTGCTTTAGCGAGCACTTCGTGAAGCCCGGGTCGCTTGCCGTCAAAGACGGCACAGCACCGTGCCACCCACACTTGGTAGGAGGACTCAACGAGCAGAAGCACGTATTGCTTAGCCGCTTGTCCCGACAGGGGATGAAGAAAACGAACGGTGTTGAAAGGAACACCTGGGTGGCCAAAAAGCTAGCTATCCTTCGATGGAGGGCAGCTGGTAGTGCGCACTGGGAGAACACGTGAACCAGGTCCTCCATAGTGCCACAAAACGGGCACGCTCCTCGTTGAGGAATTCTCGTGAAGGGCCTGAACTTTAGAGGCAGGCACCCTCTGGACAGGCGATACATGAATGTAGCGCGCTTGGCGTCCAGGAAACTGGCAGTAATTAACCGCCAGTTAGGACTGTGTTGGGACAGGTCATGTTCTCTACAGCGTTCAGGTAACTCCGGAGCGAGTCTATTGAGTAACTCGCGGAGTTCGATCGAAACTAAATTTATCTCGGGGTCGACCTCTTGGAGACGGGCCAAAGTAGAAGCGGCCCCTGCATAGAAGGCAGAAGGCGTTCCCGCCCGACGCACCGAATTCGAAAATGCCCCAGGCGAGAACAACCTCAGCCGCGTGCTCAGAAAAATACGACGCGAAGCTTCTAGTAAGGAGCATATCTGAATCAAGAGCTACCCGTGTCTATTTAATATGTAATGCCGTGGTCACAACGATAAGGTCAGGAATACCTAGTCCTCCTTCGTCCCTACGCAACTTCAACACGGGGCGCGACACAAAAGGAGAGGCACGACTCCAAAAGAAATCAAAAAGTTTCTTTTCCAAGATAACCTTGGTGTAGGGCTTAACTGGCATAACCGAACCTATGTACGTAAGGAAACTAAACAACAGTGATCGAATTATCATGGCCCTAGATGTAAGCGGACAAGACAAGGCACCGAGTTCCTTAATCCTGTCGGTCAGCTTTTGCCTTGCTAACCGCCAGTTTTCGGTAGTCAGGCCATCTGGCTCGAAATGAAAACCTAATATACGTAGGCGCTTCTTTATGGGGAGGCCATGTACAGGACGTGGACTGGAGGGAGCGCAGTTCAGATACATGACTGCGCTCTTCGACTTATTTATCCTGGCGCCGCTCGCCGAGCAGTACCCCTCCATAACGTCCAAGACGGTGCAAACAGTTGCCTCGTCCGGAACGACAATAGAGAGGTCATCTGCATAGGCAAACATTGCCACCGGGGGGGAACCTAGCGGAAGGGGAAATCTACCTATGCTGGTGTCTTTAGAAAGCCTATGCAAGAGTGGTTCGAATGCGAGCACGTAGAGAGCGGGCGACAGTGGGTCGCCCTGTCTTACTCCACGGCCCACACCGAAAGACTCCGAGACGCGATCTTGTATGACAACAGCAGAACTAGGACGAAAGTAGAGAGCCCTGACCATCCTGATGAACTTGGAACTGAAGCCCGCCTGCTTTAAAACTTTAAAGATGTACTTAAGACTGATAATATCAAAAAGCCTTTTCTTGATCAAAAGAACAAAGGATTCCACTTAGTTTGCGTTAATTCGACCATTCTATAAGGTCCCTGATAGCAAAACCATGAAGTTGGCACGATCTACCTTGGACACAACACGCCTGGTACGGACCCAAAACAGTACTAAGCACTGGAGTGAGTCGAACGGACAGGCACTTAGCTATGAGCTTGTAGTCACAGTTTAGAAGGGTGATGGGCCGCCAGGCTCTCAGGTCGGAGCGTCTCGTCTCATCTTTGCACAGGAGAGTGATCCGCCCCTCTCTTTGAGTTGCTGACAGGGTCCCCTCACGGAGAAGCCTGTTTGCCAATGTGGTAAAAGCCCCCCCTCCCCCCCCCCAAAAAAAAACCTTCCAAAACTTGACATAAAACTCGACTGTCAAACCATGTGAACCTGGGCTACGATTACGGTTCATGGATTCAAGGGCTGCAAACACCTCTTCGACGAGAGGAGTGCCACAAATATCAAAGTCCTCGTAAGTTTTGGTGAAAGGAAACGAGTATGGAGTGGGAGGTGGTTCGGCGTAAAGGTTCTTGTAGAACTGTCTTGCCACCTATAATACTTTGTCCTGCGTTTCCACTAAACTGCCTGTGTTTGGATTGACCAAAGAGGTTATCGCTGAGTTCTTCCTAGCTAAGTGTCTGCGAAGGAAATTTCTGCTGCACCAAGCCTCCATTTCTCACTGCTCTGCGCGTGCCGTGGCCCACAAGCGGTCCCAGCGTCGCTGGAGCAGGACTATATTCTTTGCGCAGTGAAGTAAGAGCCGCGGTTACCCCGGGCCTCCGGAAAATGGCTTTGAGAGCAGGAGAATCGCGTCAGAGACCGCTTTGATCTCGGCGCCGCGGATTTAAATGCCACGGTCTCTTGCCCCACGGCACCAAAATAGATTCGGAAGTCTGTCTGTACATTAGCCTATTTGACCACTCTCAATTGCATAGGGTACTTGAAACGGCCGACCCCATCCGCAGCGCCCATCAATGTAGCTCAAGATTGGGCGTTCATGCTTGTGCAATTGTCAATTAAAAAGAAATTATTGCGCATGTCAGGGGCACCATAACAACACGTACATATTCTGCATGTGCGTCTTTTACTGTAAAAGGCTTACATAAGTAATTTTAAGGACCGTAGCGCTTATCACGCTGCGCTGAATATGCAACGCTTGCACGGAACGGGGAGTGTTTTCAACGCTTTGTTAAGACGAGACAATGGATGGATGGATGGATGGATGGATGGATGGATGGATGGATGGATGAATACGGCTGTACCCTTTAGATCGGGCGGGGGCAAGCGCCACCAAGCCGTAATACTTAATGAACCAAAAACTAGATTTATCATTTTTCCTTCAAATAGTGAGGTTGAGGATTCGTACTTTGCAGTGAAGGGTTTAATTTTCACTCGTGCCTTGACTTTAGCCACCAATCAGATAACCTCCTTCTAGTTAATTCTACCCGCTTTAAGTCTATTTGGCCCTCCCTGTCCCTAAACCCCAGTGCTTTGAAAAACTCTGCGCCATCATCCTGAACTATAGGGTGAAGCCCTCTACAGAACATTATCAAGTGTTCGGCCGTTTCTTCTTCCTCTCCACACGCACTATGGAGGTGACACCTACCCGCCGCCTTGCGTTCTACACCTCCTCACCTGTGAGACGGGCGCGCACACCCGTCTCAGAGCCACGTGCTTTGTTTTCTACGGAAACTACCAGATGGCGGTCATGTCTCACGTGTGACGTGGCTTGATGCACTCGTTCACCTCCGCTGCACGCTCGAGGCACTCTAACGCAGTGCTTCCAGAACACCACCCACCGATTTTCTTGCGCAGAACATCAAATAGATGTCTTGTTCACTCTCTCCACACGCAAGACTATCGTCTTTCGATGAAATTTCAGAAACATGCAGATACGGGGCCAATTTTTTTAAAGACGATAGTCTTGCTTGGGGACCTTCGGCGGACAAATTTTGGTCTGCCTGTCTGTCTGTCTGTCTGTACATTTGTCTGTATTGTCCGTCCTTAACGATACCTCAGACGGCATTAAACAGCCAACCACATCCGCAGCGCCCACCAATATAATATTGCTCAAGATTTAGCGTTCATAGTTGTGCGACTGACAATTAAAAAGCAATTATTGCGCTTAGCTGAGGCCCCATAACAATATGTCGATGTTTTGTATGTCTGCCTTTATACTAGAAAAGGCACACACAAGTAAGAAATGTAGCGTTTATCGCGCTGCGCTGACAGTGCAACGCGATGCTAAAAAAATGGCAGATCCCACGTAGAGTGAGAATCGATGATATGCGAAGCACGAATGAGAAATGTTGATATGTCACTTTAAAATCAGCCCAACGTTATGAGATGGAGGTGAATGATGCCATACATGACTTCCGTGTCATGATTATCATGCTTGTGTTGTTTGCCTTCGTCGTCTATTCACGTAACGTGATACCAATTTTAGTATATATGAAGCTAGCGAAACGTCCGCGAGCAAGCTATGAGCGTGGTATGTTGTCATGTTCTTACATGACACGCGTGTCAGGATTATCAAGCATTGCAAAAGTCATATATTTCGTCATCCATTGACGTCACGTAACACCAAATTTGGTATATGTGGAGCTACCAAGACGGTTGCGAGCGCATGATGAAGGGCCCAATATACTCCTATGTAGCTGACGCGCGCGCACGCTGGGCCGAGCGACGCTACGTTAGGAAAACGCGAGAACTCTATATAGTCTGACGCCAGGCGCGACCAACGTCCGTCGGCGCGGCCCGACGGCAACCGGCCTGAAATGCGACATGCAGCATTTCGCGCCGAGGCGTAATCCAGACAACACTGCGTCTCCCTCTTATCGTGAGGGAGGGACGCTGGACACGCTGAAATGCGCATCCGTCAAAGCACCGCAGCGCGGCGCGCGCCTGCGAGTATATGGCAGGACGAGCACCTGGCGTGGAAACGCCGGCGAGACGCAACGAAAGGAACGCCGGCAAGCACGCACACCCACGTCACGTCGAAATGTATTGGTGCCTTGACTGTTGAATGTAGTCATGTTTTCACATGACACCCATCTCATGATTATCATGTTTGCACCAGCCACATACCTTCGTCACCCATTGGCGTCACGTAATACCAAATTTGGCATGTGTGAAGCTATAGCGGAACGGCCGCGAGCGCATCATCACTGTAGCATGTAGGCATGTTGTTACATGACACGCATGTCGTGATTATCATGTTTAGATGTGTCATTTACCTATGTCGTCCGTTCGCGTGGCGTAATACCGAGTTTGGTACATGTGAAGCTAGAGAAACAGCTGCGAGCGCATCATGAGTGTAGCATGTAGTCATGTTGTTACATGGCATGGATCTCATGTTTGCACCAGTATCATACCTTCGTCATCCATTCACGCCCCGTAATACCAAATTTGGTATAAGTGAAGCTAGTGAAACATCCACCAGCGTATCATGAGCGCGGCGTGTATTCATGTTGTTACATGACACGCATCTCATGATTATCATGTTTGCACCAGTCACACCTTCTTCATCCATTCACGTACCCTAATGCCAAATTTGGTACATGTGACGCTAGTGAAACGACCGCGAGCGCATCATGAGCGTGGAACGTAGTCATGTTGTTACATGACACGCATATCCTAATCTTAATGTTAGGGTCTGTTGCTTGTGTTCGCCATGCAATCATGTCATAGCATACCAGTTTTGCAACATGTCACTTGAGCGGAACTCCTGCTATAGCCCCGCATTAGGGCTGCAGTATATTCAAATAAAAGAGCTGCAGGACCAAGAAATGTAACTGATGACATGCATGACATACCTGTCATGATTTTCATGTTATGACTTGTCAAATAGATTCTTCATACAGTCATGTTATGCCACGCCAAGTTTGGTACTGATACCATTATCGAAACGGCCAGGAGAGCTAAAAGTCGTAGGCGGCTAGGCGGATAGATAGATAGATAGAGAGATAGATAGATAGATAGATAGATAGATAGATAGATAGATACGCTCAAAGTCGCCGAAGTTCGCTAAGAAATACTTCGCAATTATAAGGCAACGCTTTGCTACGAAGTCACGGTGGACCTGCCCGTCGCTTTGCGTTCTACACCTTATCGCCTCCGAGACTGGCGCGCATCTTTCTCCGCGGGTACGCTCGGCGTCGTTTTCGAAGATAAGTGCCAGATGGCGCTCGTGTCTAACGTGCCTCGATGCGCTCGTTCGCCTCCGCTACACGCTCGAGGCACTCTAATGCAGCGCCTCCAGAACACCCTTCACCAATTTTCTGGCACAGAACATCAAATAAACGTTTTGTTCACTCTCTCCAGATGCAATTGAGACAATCGTCTTTCGACGACATTTGCAGTGTGACAAGCAGATTTGGGCCAATTTTTTTTTCTTCGGGTCTCCTCAACACCTGTTTTTATTTCGTTCCTCGATGCACGCCGCGCCTGCCCGATACGTTATCCAAACGGGTAAACTGAGTGTGCATGCGGTGCCGATCGGCCGCATCGAAGGCCTGCAGGCTCTTGCTTTAGCATTATATTGATTTGATGGGAAAACAACATAAACGAAGTTATTTTGTGGTCGCAGTGCTGGTTCAACCCGAGCTCAACTGTCTGAAGTGTGCCCTCTGCAGCATTCCGTACAACGGATATCATAGGACGATATGAAGAAATAAATAATTATTTAGCGCGTTCTGAATTTGTTAAGAATTCTGACAAATTTGTGCAATCGTGTGACAACGCACTTCTTCACCCTGCACAGCAGAATGCATGCATGCCGGCCAGCACTGAAGGCAAATGGCAGATCGCTCCATGGAAAAAAAATAGATCTGATATGTGGGCTTTAACGTCCAAAAACCACCGTATGATTATGAGAGACGCCGTAGTGGAGGGCTCCGGAAATTCCTATCTCCTGGGGTTCTTTAACGTGCATCCAAATCTGAGCACACGTGCCCGCAACATTTCCACCTCCATTAGAAATGCAGCCGCCGCAGCCGGGATTCGATCACGAGACCTGCGGGTCAGCCGCCGAGTACTTTAGTCTGGAAAAAATAAAAATAAAACACGCGAGAGGAGGCGAAATGGGAGTTTTCTGGTGGTCTCGTTCGTGACGACAGATCGTGAATTTACCTCCTTTATCCCCTCATTTATCCACCTTATTTCCTATGGAAGTAAAATTGAGGTCGCAGAACCGTATTACTTTTTTTTTCTCACACCCTATGGGTGTAGAAGTGTGAATAAGGGTAATATCACGCCTTCAAAACACCCGATTCGGCTAGTTTGTGTACAGTGTATCTTACGTGGGTTGCTTCAGCTTTTGCTCAAAATACCAATTTCGGCGAGGTAAGGCTCCACTCCCTCCACCACCGGGTATCTATTTTTAGGTGTCCTCGTGTGTTTACCCGGCCAAACGTCTTTACGTCAGAATCTCGACCTCAGCTTATGGAGTTCTTTGTTTATAGTTGTCACAGAACGAGCGCTAAAAACGGGCGCGCCGCCAAATTCTTGCGATAACGGGCGGGAGAAACGCCGCGAGGTCAAAAAAAGAAAAAAAAAGAAAGCAAACGTCCAAGGCTCCCCGGGCGCGCGCTCTCCCCGCAGAAGCGTGGCTTCACGACGAACCTCCTCACCCCACAACGGCGGCCGAGCAAGCACTCGATTTTTCCAGAACGAAAGGGGCGTGGTCATACCAAGTTGACTCATCGGCCGGAGAGGGCATTCCAACCGTCTCGCCCTCTTCCCAGCTTTCGCTGCGTATCGCGCCGACGAAATGACGAGAAGCGTCTGGAATGCCGCGCGCAAGGTATTTAACCGAGCAGCCGAGATGAGAAAGCAGGAGGAGACGGAAGTTAACGCCAGAGCGCGTAGGGATTCCGCCGTGTAGTCGGCGAAGGTTTTGGTCCGTAGGGACGAAGCCGGAGATGAAGAGGATTTCCACCTGAGGGGTGAAGGCTCGAGCTACAGGCAAGAGCGTGTGTTTACGGCTTTCGAGCGAAGACCCGTGGCAACAGCTGCGGGTGTGAAGCCGACGTGTTCCGGCGAAGAAGTTGAAGTTTAAAGAGTGGCCAATTGAAGACGGGAGGTTTCCTGGAAGAGAAACTTCAGGGGGCAGCGGAACGACAACAACGCTGGACTTTGAGTGAGTGATTCTCGGAAGAGTATCATTCAGACTTTTGTTCCAAGGACTTTGGACTGAATAGGTTTTCTATCCCTTTAGTCTTTAAGTGTCTTGGTTGTTCAATGCATGCGACTGCATTGTAGTGCGTATTGTTGTCCGTGTCCGTTGTTTCAAGTGTGGCTGATTGTATTGTGTAATACGTTGATTGATTGGTTTGATTGGTGACATATTGTATGCAACTATTGTGGAGTGTGCATTTTTGTGTATTGTTTTCGATCTGCCATTATTGAGAATATAATTTGTTTGTTTATCAACTCTCGGCTCCGACTTGTTCTTTGGACCACAGCCGGCGTCCGCTGGCGCGCCAAAAAAGACCACTTCTAAATTGTCCACGCTTTCGTGGTGCGGTTCGGGGGGCCGATACTTCGACCCTTGGAATTAGCCCGGCGATTGCCTCCCTAATAAACGGGACCGGTGTGACAATTAATCTGGCGTCCGCGAAACAGGACCTTTTGGTGCACAGTGTGTCCAAAGTAGTGAGAAAGAGCCTCGAGTTGTTGATAGTACTATCGGAACGATTTTGTGTGTTGCTCGGATATACTAAGTTAGGCAGATATTTTTTGCACGCGGCAAGGTTTCAATTGCGAGACACATGGATCTCGAAAAGTTAGTCGCTCTTGGTGAGAAGATGGGTCTTTCTGGCGCCGAACTACGGAAATGGGTAAGCCAGAAGGAGAAAGAGGCAGTGGAGAGAGAGAGATTGGCAGCTGAGAGAGCCAAGGAAGAAAAAGCAGCTGAGTTGGAACGAGAGAGGCTGGCAGCTGAGAGGGCCAAGGAAGAAAAAGCAGCTGAGTTGAAGAGAGAGAGATTGGCAGCTGCGAGAGAGAAGGAAGAAAGAGAGGCAAAGGAGCGACAGCTGAAAGAAGAAAGAGAACATTAATTGAAATTGGAGCTGGAGAGAGAGAAGTTGGCAGCCGAAAGGGCGAGAGAAGAAAGAGAAGCGAGGGAGCGACAGCTGAAAGAAGAAAGAGAAGCGGAGATGGCTGAAAGGGAACGGCAGCGGCAGCACGAAATTGAACTCGAGCGGCTCCGTTTGCAACAGCGAAGCGAAACTCCCGTCCAAGCTAGAGTTGAAACCAGCGAACGGGAGGAGCATGGCTTCCGCTTGAACCCAAGCAAGCTGCTCGTGGCGTTTGATGAAAGGAAGGACGACCTTGACGCGTACCTTCACCGATTTGAGACGATTGCGAGGAGCCAGAATTGGCCGGAATAGCAATGGGCAACTGCTTTGAGTACTTGCTTGAGTGGTGAAGCGCTCAGTGTGTACGGAAGGCTGACGCCGACCGATGCAGCCAACTACGCAAAGGTGAAAGCTGCTTTGTTGAAGCGATTTAGATTCACTGTGGAAGGATTCCGGGATAGATTTCGGACAGGAAAGCCAGCTGACGGTGAGACAGCTACGCAGTATGCCGCCCGACTTTGCCATTGTTTCGACAGATGGATTGAACTTTCAGGGACAGCGCAGGAGTACGATGAGCTTAGAGAGCTGCTAATTAGAGAACAATTTCTTACTAGTTGCCACCCAAGCCTGTCACTGTACTTAAAAGAGAGGAAGGCTGACTCACTTGAAGACATGCTTGAATTGGCTGATCAATTCTTGGAAGCGCAAGGTGGAACTAATTTGGCCAAAGTCAAGAAGGAGTGTCCCGATGATTCGAAGAAATTGGCTCCCGAAGAAAAGAAGCGTGCACCAGAGAGCATTCCGCGATGCTTTCTGTGCAACCGAGTGGGTCATCGCGCGAAAAACTGTCGAACGATCTTTACGAGCCCTACGGTTGTAAAATGTTTTAAGTGTGGTCAGACTGGGCACAAAGCAGACGCTTGTCGGAACGGAGTGAATCAAACTCACCAGGTATCCTGTGGGCAAGTGGCAACGAAATCTGATAATAATGCCGTCACCGATGGATTTGTAGAGTTGAAAAATGGGGAGAAAATTCCTATTGTTGGTGCTGTAATGTCAAAACAGCCAACCGGTGTTACGAAAGGAATGCCAACGCTGCCTGGAAAAGTTGCGGACAAAAGGATTACGGTGTTAAGAGATACCGGTAGCTCCACTGTTATCGTGCGGAGAAACTTGGTACGGGAAAGTGAGCTAACAGGCAAAACAAAACCGGTTTGCCTAATTGACCGTACGGTTCGGATGCTTCCCGAAGCAGAAATTGAGGTTGAAACCCCGTACTTCAGCGGGAAGGTTACTGCTTTATGCATGACGACCCCCCTGTATGACCTTGTCATCGGAAACATCGACGGGGCGCGAGGGCCAAGTGATCCAGAATGTTTGGGAGAAGACCCGAAGATAGAGCCCTCGCCAACACAGCGGCCGCGAGATACAGTGGAGGAGCATCCCGTGACGGATCTCACTAGAGCCCAAGGTGAAGCTGCGGCGCAAGAGACAGCGAAGGAGAAGACGATCGTGTCGAATAAGTTCACGGGCCGAGCAACCGGACTTACGTCGGCACGACCTCAACCGACCGACAGTGTAAAGGAGACGGAGTTGGCCAGCCGGGCAAAATGTAGAGGTATGATCAAGCGGGTAAATAAACAGACAGGACCCGTCGAATGTAATGACGCGTCAACGGTGTCGGAAGAGACAGCGATGGCTGAGACGACGCCTCCGATATCGTCGTTGGAAAGGGCTCGCCGAAAAAGAACGTGGAAACACAAGAAGAGATCGAGCGAGCACCGCAAAAAGGGGCGCAAGCGCTGCTCGAAGTACTCAGGATAAGTGCTGAGGTCGAATCAGAATGTGCTGGGCAGTACTGAGTGCCATATGTTGTGTTAATGGTGGTATCCTGTGTCACAAGTGTCGAAGTGTTGTGCTGTGATGTGATGTATAGTATTGTGCCATTGTTGTAGTGAGAGATCTTTGTACATTTGTATTATTGGGAATGTGTGGTGGAGTGTTGTACTCATGTGCTTGTGGTTGTGTTTTCACGTGTTGTGTAATTGAATTACAATGTACAATTGTATTAAGTGATCTATTGTGAATGTGACGAGTCATGAGCGACGGACTATGTTACAGTCTGTGAGAGTGTGTGGTGACTGTTCGCGCTCGTTTGTGTGGTTTTGAATATTATGAGATAATATTCTTAAAGTGGGGGGCAGTGTCACAGAACGAGCGCTAAAAACGGGCGCGCCGCCAAATTCTTGCGATAACGGGCGGGAGAAACGCCGCGAGGTCAAAAAAAGAAAAAAAAGAAAGCAAACGTCCAAGGCTCCCCGGGCGCGCGCTCTCCCCGCAGAAGCGTGGCTTCACGACGAACCTCCTCACCCCACAATGGCGGCCGAGCAAGCACTCGATTTTTCCAGAACGAAAGGGGCGTGGTCATACCAAGTTGACTCATCGGCCGGAGAGGGCATTCCAACCGTCTCGCCCTCTTCCCAGCTTTCGCTGCGTATCGCGCCGACGAAATGACGAGAAGCGTCTGGAATGCCGCGCGCAAGGTATTTAACCGAGCAGCCGAGATGAGAAAGCAGGAGGAGACGGAAGTTAACGCCAGAGCGCGTAGGGATTCCGCCGTGTAAACGGCGAAGGTTTTGGTCCGTAGGGACGAAGCCGGAGATGAAGAGGATTTCCACCTGAGGGGTGAAGGCTCGAGCTACAGGCAAGAGCGTGTGTTTACCGCTTTCGAGCGAAGACCCGTGGCAACAGCTGCGGGTGTGAAGCCGACGTGTTCCGGCGAAGAAGTTGAAGTTTAAAGAGTGGCCAATTGAAGACGGGAGGTTTCCTGGAAGAGAAACTTCAGGGGGCAGCGGAACGACGACAACGCTGGACTTTGAGTGAGTGATTCTCGGAAGAGTATCATTCAGACTTTTGTTCCAAGGACTTTGGACTGAATAGGTTTTCTATCCCTTTAGTCTTTAAGTGTCTTGGTTGTTCAATGCATGCGACTGCATTGTAGTGCGTATTGTTGTCCGTGTTCGTTGTTTCAAGTGTGGCTGATTGTATTGTGTAATACGTTGATTGATTGGTTTGATTGGTGACATATTGTATGCAACTATTGTGGAGTGTGCATTTTTGTGTATTGTTTTCGATCTGCCATTATTGAGAATATAATTTGTTTGTTTATCAACTCTCGGCTCCGACTTGTTCTTTGGACCACAGCCGGCGTCCGCTGGCGCGCCAAAAAGGACCACTTCTAAATTGTCCACGCTTTCGTGGTGCGGTTCGGGGGGCCGATACTTCGACCCTTGGAATTAGCCCGGCGATTGCCTCCCTAATAAACGGGACCGGTGTGACAATAGTTACGCCTGCAGGAAGATATCATAGCACGCAGTGTCACTTGTTTTCTATATATGTAGCCTCAAGATACAGGCGACAACACGGCCAGCTTAAAACACTGACTCCCCGCGATATTGGTCTAGTGGCTAAGATACTCGGCTCCAACCCGCATGTCACGGGATCGAATCTCGGCTGCGGCAGCTGCATTTTCGATGGAGGCGAGAATGCTGTAGGCGCGTGTGCTCATGTTTGGGTGAACGTTAGACAACCACCGGTAGTCGAAACTTCCGGAGCCTTCCACTACGGAGTCTGTCATAATCGTATGATGGTTTTGGGGCTAAACCCTGCAAATCAATCAATCAATACAGGCGAGAACATGGCCAGCTTGAAACACTGACTCACTTTCCAACAATAGCCCTGAAGTGCTATACAGCTTACCAATGAAGCTGTAAATGTTGGACGATGACATCTTAGTTGAAACTCCATACAGCCGTTGATATCAAGGTATAAGCCATGCCTTGCAGTAGACTAATATAAATTCTCAATGTACGACTGCCGGCTGGCCTGCAGTGCAGTTTCTTCGCAATCGACTCGGACCGGGACTGTATTTTTCGGTCACGAGTGGCCCCTTTGTAAAAGCTGCAGAACTGGGTGAATCGTGGAAAATGGTTGTTACTATGTAGCTTGATGGCAATCAAAAGTGCACGGGTTGACAAGCGTAGAAAAGTTTCGCAATAAGGAGCAACAGATAAATATTAGGATCACGTCACAGAAATACTTATGTTCGTATGAAATGTTGCGTAGCTGTGGTACACTGAAAGGGGCACGCGCGCGTGTGTGGTTTTGTGAATTTCGCCTAAAATATTATCAGAAAGTTTCTGGCTGCATACGCCAAAAACACGAATCCTTTTGCGTCATGACTTATTGATATGTGTGCGCTGAACAGGAATGTGAATTTCTCCACGCTTGTGTCAGCCGCAGCCTCTTTTAAGGCACGGGCGATGAATAAAGTTTCACAGTTGTAAGTATTTAATTGCTGCAAAATTATGTTTATACGCCGTAAGCAAGCGTTAAACTGATTCAATGCTTCAATTCGACGCAGGATGGCTCGTTACCCTTCCAAATACAGCGCGCTCGACGCCCGTGGCCTCAAGATTGCCAATATAAGTGACATAATCCTGGCTCCATAGTCGGCGTTGAGCGGGGGACATCGAAGGAAAAGAGGAGAACCACACAAGGTGGTAATCCTGTTTTCCATCTGCGTTTCCTGCGCTGCAGCCACAATTCATCCTCACCATCGTAGGCGTGCCCACGGGGTAGGCCGGGGAGGGGCGCTACCTCTAGTCATGTTAAATAAGGGCGCCAAGCTCAGCCAGCTTCAACCAGGGAGGGGAGAGGGGCTGCGATTTTGGGAGAGCACAAAGTCCCCCTATACATTGCCCACCCTTCATAAATATGGAGGGTGGGCAATTTCGCAGCGCCCACCCTCCATAATTATGGAGGGTGGGCGCTGCGAAAAACCTTCGCCCCCCCTCTCTCCCCAAAGAACTCTGCGCATGCCCATTCCGACTATATAGCCCAATTCGCAGTTCTGTTATTTATCATGCCGTCGTGATTGGTGCAACGTCACGTGTCAGACGATGACGTCATCACACGACGTCGCCGGTTTGTCAAAGGAAGGCGGATTACAGTGGCAGTGTAAAAACAAGTAAGATGCAGAAAGTTGGCGATGCCTGCAATCTTTGAGACAGTGCATAACCAGGTTTAGTGCGGAGTACTCGCTACGCCAGCGATCTTGAAGGTGATGCAAAACTACGCCATGTGCGGAAACATTTCGATTGATGGCGGAGGAAGATCAGTGCATGTACAGGAACGATTAAGAAGGTAGGTATCACCTTCGAGCCGTTTTACATGAATACATAGTGGTCCATGTAATTTTTTATTATCCTAAGTTTTTGGGTCGTTTATTTACCTTTATGGTAAGGTATTAGAAGGGACAGTCACACAAATGATAATGTGTAAAGCCTAAAGAACTGTAAAAATGTTCAGAACAAAAATATGCAGTTTTTATCTGCACTCAGCACACAACGCCAGAGAAAGTTATTGTGAATTCGTCGAGTCACGATGACTTAGAATAAATTAAAAACGACAAAGCAACGAAAAGAATATTCAGCGGACGCATCGAGCAGAAGAGTCTTCGCGGCCAGATATCCTAACCGGAAAGCAGCCAGCAGTATGGTGCCGCAAGTCTAGAAAAAAAAAAAAACTCTCTTGACGTTGTTCGTTATGTGGAATATAACGTTTTCCTTCAGCACTGAAGCAAGCCTTTCTGCGCGGTGTCGCCATTTTCTGTTTGTGTAAGACAGTTTTTTGAGAAGTCCCTCGCAATCTCAGTGACAGAGGCACCCGGCTAGTTAACTCCTCAACTGCCAGCTGCTAACAAGCATCCAGCCCTTCCCATCCCCCAAGGAAGTGGCCATTTTGGACATGCGCGAGAATGCCCAAATGTTAAAACTGAAATATTTTGCTTTTTAACAATACCGCTCAAGTATGAAGGATGTTAAAAAGTTACTTTCGCGGGGAAGCTCGACCTTTCCGCCCCGACATAGGTCTAGCCAGGAGTTATTGCACGTCTAGGCGACATCATACTCTTCCCTTCGGACCAAATAAGTGTGTTTTCTTTCTCCCTCATTACATAGTGCAGCGAAAATACGTGTATCTGTGAATGAAATCCTATATTAGTTTTCAAAATTGTCTCCTGGGTATAGTCCCGATTCGGTAGAATGCACGTTTGCCAAGGCATGATTATTACTACTTTTTGGTTACCCCATTGTGTTTTACTTGACACTATACTTCTCAAAGCCATCAATGGACGCGTTGATGATAAACGAGAGGGTCACTAAAATAAAATTTCATGACATCTTAACAAGACCCCCCCCCAAAAAAAAAAAAAACGCGACTAGCGAGAGGAAAGCTCCACATGTGACTCCGCGAAAGAAAAAAAAACCAAATCCGCCTAATATAGCTGAACTGGCAACTCTGATTTAATATCAACAGTCCCGACTAGCGGCTTTCCATTGTGGATACAGCTTCCGCGAGTCAGCTTACATGGGGTTTCCTGCGAATGGTGACGAGATTAAGCAGTTTTCGCTTGGATGATGACTCTTTTTGGGAGATTTCGTTCGCGGAAACCAAGCCTAGGCCTCGTAGCGGTTTACCCGAAGAATACTGGTGTCGGCCGTGACTGCAACAGCTCTCAGTTTATTATGGCAGCCAGACCTAAAGCGACGGGCTTGTTGCATTTTGATGGGCACGCTCTGCTGCTTCGCCTGGTAGGGTGCTTGGCGTTGTCATCAATGATCGCTTTTTTTCTTACTCACGAAAACCGCATATATTTACTCGCCTTAAATTTATTCCCTAACATACTTTAGCTAGCATTGTGTGAGTAATGAAAATGATATTTATATACCAAAGCCTTTGGCCAGTACTTTATTACAGAATATCTAAAAAAAAAAAAAACTCGTGGCTCGAATAAACACAGGCTGTTTGGCCTCCTCACTGTAAAGTTTACTTCGTGCGCTGCCTATTCTCGATGTATGTAGCCAGAGTTTCAACACCTGTACCAGCGAGATACAACTTCTCGTTTTTCTGCTTTTGGCACAAATAACTTTTGCACAGAGATTCCAGTGGTTGCGAAGTTCGGCTGAATGTGAAGTCGCGTGTGCTTCTCCAAAAGACAACGCCAATGAGACGTTGTCTGCAATAATTTGGCGCTGTTCAGCAAGACCATTGTAGCTAAATACGCCATACCGCCAGTTTTGTAACACGTCTACACAGGCCAACATGAAGTGTAGAAATACGAGATTGGCCGTAATGCAGCGCTCTAATCAAGCTATCCCTGTTGTGGTATGAAACCTTAGAGCAGAGTGGGTCAGGGAACAAACGGAAATTAAGGGCATCATAGTTAATGTCAAGAAGAATAAGTGGACATAGGCCGGACACGTAGGACGTAGGAAGAATAACCGCTGGTTAATAAAGAAACACTTTTTCAAGTAACCATGGAATGAAATCACTGGAAGTTCTTATTACCTCAAAAATTTAACACTGCAACAATTTAAAGAATCCGTCCAGTGCGAGTGGAGTTACATATATGTATAGATTTGTCGCACACTGCAATTTCATTTTCTATTCTCTCGTCCCGATGAGAGCGCTGAAAGCTAAGCAGGGATGGGTAGTAGGCGCAAATGAAATACCTCACGCGCTCCTCGGGACCTTGTGCACTTTCTGCCCTTTTGTTCTTCGAATATGTGTGGCTTTTTCAGTGTGATTGCGCACGCACGCGTGGACAAGTCGCGGCCTCCCGCGGCGATCTCTAACGACCGAACGCACCATGTTGAAATCATGAAATCAGCCAAGTGCTGATAGATGGCTTTCTACAAGTTATTTTTTAGTGTATTCCATCATTTGTCGAGAGAAGAGAAAACAATTTTTAGCTGACTTTGGTAATTTGTTGGGAATTACAGGCCGCCTGCTGCGCTCTAACATATGGCTCGCGGGTTCTCGAAGCCTCTACTACCGATCAGCATAGTTACCTGACCATGCTCAAAAAGTGTTGCAGCGTCCCTTTAGGAATAACTGACTGGATCCTTAAAGAAGACTTGCTTGAGGGGGAGACAGAAAATTAGGTTGGCAGATGATATTGACAAGTTGTCAGGCATAGCGTGGCAGAAGAAAGCCCAAGAGCGAGTTAATTCGATGGCCGTAGGGAGAGGCGTTTTCCTTCAGTGCGTGAAGTCAGGCTAATGATGATGATGATGATGATGAACCCTGCGAATATCTGTGATGGTAGCGAACCAGGGACATGGACGAGAAGAGTGGTCTTATGAAGATAGCAATAAGGACAACGACGGTCGTCACCGTAAAAGAATATAAACTCGTATGCAATGTACATAAAGGTTCTAGCAGTGCTCTGCTACAGTGGGGAATAATAACGTAAACTCGTAGTACAAGAAGTATATTTATTGAAAACGGCTTCATACAGAACACAACTTCACAATGTGTTACTGCATCACATACAGACAAACTGGCACTGTGTCGAGTTAGTTCTTAGGTTTCATCAGTCTTGTTTCACCTCAGGCTATACTGCGAAGAGTACTTTGGAAACGGATGTATACGACACTTTCTTCATTTTCTCTTCTTTCGCGGATTATCACAACATCTGCGAACGAAATATCAAGAGTACAGAGCTTTTGGCAAGCTGATAATTGCACACCTTCACAATTCATATGACATTTGAGTTATGAACCCCAACCATCTAGCCCGTCAACGTGACTTTGCTATTAAATTTTGTCCTAACAAACAGGTGCCGTCAAGTTAGGGGCGGCATTTTTTTTTGCTATGACCGTCAAGTGTATAACCTCTGTCAAAGAATTTTTTTTCAATATGGTCAGTTGTCGGACTATAGTTGGTTTGACACCTTTCTTGGGGGAGCGCGTATTTTGTACGGAGACGAACACTTAACAAAAAGGATGCTCCTTTTGTGAGCGTCCTTCCTGTTGTGTGCTGTTTTCTTTCCCTAAGGAAAACTATTATCTGCGATATCTGGCGCACAGGTCTAATGTCGCTTTTGGAATAGAGCTGTATCTCACTTCAGTACCAACGTTTCGCTATAAATAATGTTGAGTCCAACGGATTACACCGCTACTCACAGTGAGTACAGTCTATAGATCTGGGTCACGTTCACTTAAGTTATTTTTGAGGATAGCTCCTTCTCATCAAAAGCGAGAATTGACCGCACGCGTCTCGTGGCGTTGGCGTCAACAAGAGTGATGCAAGGAACAAATATGCAAGTTCGTTCGAAGCCCGCAAGGACAACTTCCATACTATCCTGTAACAAGAGTTTTTTTTTCGCAATGCCCCCCCCCCCCCATTTTTGTTCAACTCATGTTTGTGGGTGTTTCTTAACTCTCTGTTGAGAAAAACGCCCAGTCTGACGGCGCAGACCAATTTAGGCAATCCATTTGCAATCAAGCGCACAACAGATGAAAAAGGCGGACCAACAACCGAAAAAGACAGGCCCCATCCTCGTTTAGCGCGCTTGTCTTCATCTATTGTCACTCTGTCGTAGTCTTTCATTGTGCGCTGTAGATATTGCAATGACACATGATTGGGAATGATGCTCCACGCAGTCGTTAAGAGTGCTTTGCGATATGATAGTACTTAGATTTCGGCATTCTCGGTGCTCATAGATGAACCGCAGCGTGTTTGCGGCTAAGCTATAGTTTTCGAATGTACCTTACCATAGTGTCTTTTCGAAATATCAGATGGAGGACATGGAAGGACTGGAAGAACTGGATGCTTTAGAGGTATTGGATGGATTGGATGCATTGAAGTGATTGAAGAGGTTGCGGTTACTGAGGTGCGACTGAGGAGCGGTTTAGACAACCTATCGGTGAATGTGCTTGAGGGCACTGAGAGGTGATGGTGATATTCGCGTCTCCACCGCAGATGGCGAAGCAGCAAAGGCACACGGAACAGGCACCAATATGACAGCAAGGATGGAAACAGTGACCTTCACCAAAGATGAAAAGACGCCGTCATCTGAAGATGGAAGCGCAGTGGTGGACTGGTTCTATTCACCGAGTATTTGCAACCCGCTTCTGCGAAGTGAGAGAGGAAACAAATTGGCCCCGTATCGGCATGTTTCACTGCAAACGTCGTCTAAAGACGATAGTATTGTGTCTGGAGAGAATGAACAAAACGTTTATTTGATGTTCTGAGTGAGAAAATTGGTGAATTGTATTCTGTAGGCGCTGCGTTAGATTGTGTCGATCCGTGCAGCGAAGGCGAACGAGCGCATGGAGGCACGTTAGACACGAGCGCTATCTGGCAGTTATCTTCAAAAACGAAGGAAGACGTGCGTCCCTGTCTCGGAAGTGATAATGTGTAGAACGCAAAACGACGGGCAGGTGCCACAACTTCTCGTCTTAGAAAAGCGTTGGAAACACTTGCCTTTTTGAGCATAGCGTTGCATTGTCAGCGCAGCGTGATAAACGTTATGGTCCTTTGAATTATTTATGCCTTCTCTAGTGTAAATACACACATACAGAATATTGACGTGTTGTAATGGTGCCTCAGATATGTCCAATAATTGCTTTTAATTGGCAATCGCACAAGTATGAACGCTGGAAGTTGAGCAATATTGGCGGGTGCTGTGGATGGGGTTGGCCGTTTGGGGTATGGTTTCGAATTGTTTGGGTTATCGCTACGGCGGACAAACAGACAAATGTAGACAGCCCAAAATTATTACGCCGAAATACCCCAGAAAGACTATCATCTTGAAAAACTTTAGTAAGTACCACGCATTGAAAGCTGCCGGACAGCCAACCTGTGGGTGGGCGGGTATGCCATGGTAGACTTCAATATACTGCGTTGGTTGGCAAAGTTGTGTGAATACGCATTCTTTTTTCGCCCAACTACCAACACAAGCGATGTGGAAGGACCAGACGCTATAACCTCAACGTATCTGGTCAGTTCGCCTGGGAAGTTGAAAGTAGCGGATTGCCCTATTTTCTGTCTTATATTGCAGTGTTGTGCTAACAAGGCAGAAGATAGGCGTATAGATGTATTAGCTATGGACGTATAGATACACGTATGGACTAAGGCAGTCTTTTGTCATTTCGAGCACCATCATCAATACTGTTACTTCGAGGGTCGTCATAATCATCAACATGACAAATAGTTGTTGTGTTCAACTTCCCAACACCACAATGTGTAACTTACAAGTGTGGCAGTTTGGGCTACTTGGTATGAGATGACGATAGTTATAACGCGAAAACAGAACAACGGCAAACAGTCGTCTCCTTTTGGTCTCTTTGTCGTCGTTCTGTTCTCCTGCTATAACTATCGTCATCACCACGCTATGGTTATGAGGTACGACTGAGGTGAAGTCTCAGGAAAGTTCGACCCCTTGAGCTTCTTTAGCATGCACCCCAAATACACGGGCGTCGAGCATTATCGCCTCCATCGAAACTGCGGCCGCCACGGTCGGGATTTACCTTTCGTTCTACATAATTCTTCGTAAACTTCTTATTCCGGTCACATGACATGCGTGAAACCACACAGAAACCTAGACAGCGAAGACTCAACTTAGCTCCACCATTTACAAAAAAATATGTATAAATGAGGCATTTGTCTACACTCTCATTAAGTGCAAGCTTGGCGTTTGAGGGTTTCAATCTCGATTTTAATAACACACGAACTTCACAGTTAACCTATCTTATATATGCTTAGTGCTTCGATTTTCATAATGCTAGTCGGGCCCTTAGCAAACAAACCGAATATCAGAGGCCTTACTCACTGTAAAAAAATCGGTTGGTGTGCTGGTTAGTACATGTCTTGATATACGCGTATACTCGGTACGTGCAGTACAGAGGAACGAAGACAGGAGAAGACACATAGAAGACATAGAGTGGTACGGACTTCCAACTGATTTTTTGAAAAGGATTGAATGCGCACATGTTAACAACTCAAGACGCTTCTTGGGCGAGCACCCAGAAACTGCATTTTTCGTTACTTAGATACACACTTGACGTACTCACATACTTGATAACAGATTTCCTGAAGTGAGTTGCCTCTAATATTTCTCTGTCTGTTTTTTTTTTTCTAACAAGTTTGTCAAAGGTTGCGTGATCAAAGTGTGCATTGCATTTACTCTTGTTGCAGTGATCCGCAAAATACCCGCCTTTATTCTTCTTAACAGTACAAAATTCTCGCACGCTCTGATGTTGAAAGACCTTCCCGTCTGCCCGGTTTCCGCAACTGAGTGGTATCTAATGTAGCACTTGAGTCATACGATCGGTGTAACGATCAGCAAGCTTCTTCATGCGAAACTTCATCTTTTCTTCAGTTAGGGAAATCTGAGCTACCTTGATGCAGGTGAAACGCCTGCAGCGTTTTCGCCTCCATCTAAAATGCAGCCACCACAGCAAGGATTCGATCCCGCGACTTGCGGGTCAGCAGCCGAGTACCGTAGCTGCTAGAGCACCGCGGCGGGGCCGCCTTTAGAACTGTGCCTGATTGTGTGCGGGAAGATATTTTGCTAAACGTGACACCACGATTGCAGCTTCTGCAGAAAATATTGGTATTTAACTTACGCGCCGGGCGATGAGCCACCGTTATGTCCCGTCACGCCTTCCAGGTTCACTCTGTCACCTGCGAATGTGAGTGAGCAATAGCATGATTTTCAAGCTTCTGGAAAGAAAGGAAGCAATGATAATTAGGGGACAGGAACGTGCCGAGAAGCAGATATAAAAGATAATTCAGAGAGTTTCGAGCATTTTTAGTCTGACGTATTAAACGGGAAAAAATTTTCAAGACGAGATTTACAGTGCCAGGACTCGAAGAAAACAAAAAAAAAATGCTGCCACGCTATGCTGTTTGTCCACTTCCTTCTCGTATTTGTGACCTTGCTCCGTAAATATACTGTCAAGGAGTAACGACAGGCCCACGTATGCACCTTTGGCGATTTTCGTGAACCGCGTACCAAGAGTATCCGCCTCGTTGGTCTTAGGTGATCGTGCTCGACTGCCGATATGAAGGTCGGATGGAATCCCTGCCTGGGCGGCTGTATCTACATTAGCGCTAAAGACGAGCTCTCTGATTTATCCAAGTGCACCAGGTGTCCAAACTTCCCGCACCTCTTCACTCAATCACACGGTGATTTTCAGACGTGAAATCTGACAATTATTATGTAAATATGACAGCATAAACAGCTATCTTCCTTTATGCGTCCACAGCATCTCATCGCTTCTTGGTTAATATGTAAAACCAACAAGTACATCATTTTGGGTTCCCCCTCTCGAATTAAGTTTCGAACATCGTTCATCTATTATCTTCCAATAGTGCAGACATACGAAGTTGCAAGCGTATCTAATTTTTGTTTATTGTTTAAACTAGATGCCAACGACACAGAAATTACGGTGCGTAGCTGCTGTTTCCCGAGTGATCAACAGAAAGTAAACTGCATTTTCACTCAATACGACGGCTTCATACAGTGCCAATGAATGCGTTGCCTTGCATTGCTTCTCAACGCATCTTTTGGTTACGCTTTACTAACACACAAGTGACATTAAGACAAGGACGTCAGGCAAATGGGAGCATTTCGACGGGGCATAATCAGAATTTCATGAATTAAAAACTTTAAGTATTTCTAAAGGATTGTTCAAGCCTCCCCTCACCGCCCGCCTTTCTGGCATTGTCAATAATATGCAGGCAGGCCATCGTGTTTTAAACAACCAGAGAAGCAACGTGAGTATGAACGAGCGCATGGAAACTCAGATCGCTTTAGCATAACATGCTAAACGCTTGCGACGAATTGTGTTCGATCACGATCAACGTTAATGTCATGTTGTATTCATTCTCAAAATTCATTTGGGCAGTGCCACGTTACTATAAAACTAGTACCATTGTTTTCACAGTGTGTCGATTTTTCGACGGCATTGCTGGCCCCACTAGCTTTTTGACATTGACGGCATATTTCAAGATAAAGTTATGTGTCCGTCCTTTATTTGGTGGTACTCACCCAACGTGTACCTCTTATTTTCGATGTGCTCAAGAAAAATCCTTTCACTGAATGAACGAACTAATAAATGAATCACTGACCACCAGTGCCACTATAAATTTTGCGTGATCAAGATCAAGGTCAGTATACAAATGCAGACGCAGTGCACTCTTGCTGGATGAACTTTCAAGTATAGCAATTCATTTTCGCCATCAAATTGTAAGTAGCGCTGTGTTCATAACAGTCGTGGGCTGTGCTTTTCAAGTATCGCAGACTTCGTTTTTATGCAGTCTTTGGGCATGTTAATATTTTAAGAAGAAATAAAGAGATTCTGCGTAAATTCCACCCTTAAAAACTACGTCGTTGTTGGCACAGTATGCATGCACTACAGCAAAACAAAGAGGAATGCCAAAGAAGTATCTACGGCATAGATTCATGTTTGTATAAATGTCTTCTTTTCTTTCATGTTTCGTAGTTGTCTACTGTACACATTGAATATCGTGTATCATATATCATTGCAAGGACCTTATATCTGTCGCTATAACAGTCAAGCTAATCCCGCAAACTTTGACTACTAATGTTTTACTGCAGGAACACTGACGCCGAAAGCAGTCTAGACTTACCGAACTAGGAGCTCGAATGGTGAGCAAAGATACAAATGAAAGCAACAGAAGTGGTAGTGCCGCGCATCTTGCAAGCTATTGTGATGACGGCTTCAATGCGTTCAGTCTCTGTACATTTGGGGGGTCTTATAAAACGTCGGATGTGCTACCAAATCACAGTGGAAGATTAAACTTGGGATGCACATCATCATCTTTTCTTATCCTCAGAGGATGGCTCATACCCAATCCAGGGGATTGGCCAAGTAGTGAGTAAATTTTACATTATGCTGTAAAGGATGACACTACACCACTAAAGGTAACTATTATATCTATTCAAAGATGAAAATATCAAGCATGAAGTAAGTAAGCGGGCAGATTTTAGCACGAAAATATTTTCCTCTCAATAAGAAACTCCTCAGTCACAAGAAATATGCACACGTCCGTATGCATGATTGTCAGCCCCGATTGAACAAATAGCCGGTTAAGGTAGTTGTTGGTCCATAAGTTGAAGAGCCAGAACTCGTATTGTGTTCTTCGGAACCAATAAACGACGACAATATTTAAAGAAATCAGGTCTTTATTGAAATAGTTCTTTCTCTGCAAAGGTACTGAAGTTTTCTCTCTGTAATGGTACTTCAGTTTAAGTTTCAGTTTATTTATTTTTACTTTCGTACAAAACATACATGCTTACATAAACATACAGAAGGAGGTCCCAGAGCACTTGACTGAAGGAGGACCTCCTGTCAGAAAATATGATAAATATGCACAAGTAAAAGGCAGCTCTGACAGCAACGTGGAATAAGTTATACAAATAAATGGAATACAGACTAAAAAAAAAACAAATTTTAACAATCATAAGTACAACAAAACACTGCAAAGAACATATAAAAAATAAAAGAAAAACCCAAATATTATTGACGAAACAAACAGAGGAACGAAAAAAGCAAGAAAAAAATGAGTGGCTGTGGCACCATTAAGAGTGCATGAATATGAACAGGTGTAGATAATATTGCACATCTTAGAATTCTATGGTATCCAGCAGAAAAGTAAATAATGTGTTTTTAAAAATAGCTAATGATGAAGACTGCTTAAAGTTAAGGGGAAGACTGTTTCAGGTTAATAAGGACGTGAAATAGCCATAGTGTTTTCCATAATTAGTATGGACTAATGGCAATAACTTGTTGTTAGGTGCAAATCTTGTTCGGTTGGTGTTTACTGGAACAGCGTCTGAAATATGGTACTGAGAATGATAAAACATTTTCTTGCAGTCCTGCCCGCTAACAGTCATGGATAATGAATAGGGTGGCAGTAGTTATTTATTGCAGAAAGACAGCAATTGAATTGAAGTAAATAAAACATCAAATAAACTCGATGCCTAGACGCATCGGTGCTCTTCATGCATGCTTCTAAGGATGTACAGAGAGTCCTACTGGCTCCGCCTTTTGGCCGACGTTTTCGCTACGTCAGGACATGCCGAGATTGCACTGACTGGCACAGTATTATTATTAGTTCTTGTGAGACAGAGCTTGTGGTGGAGAGAGCTGAAATCAGGGCTACACTACGGTTGCCCTTCTCGAGTGCTGTCAGTCATGTTTACCCAGCTAACCTTCTGAGTCTCACTGGCCAACGGCTCCTCCCATCGCTCCACTTCGGGACGTTGTTGGTCCAACATTGCTATGATTTAAAATAAGTAACGTTACTTAAACAAACTCACTATGGTTCCACCCCACCCCCGTGACACTGTGACTAAGGGGGGGGGGGAGAGGGGAGTGCAAAGTGTGCTTAATATATTGACTCAATAATTAGGGGAGCACTGCGAGGAGCCGTTGCCCCGCCCCCCATCCAGAAAAACCCTGTGGACACCTATATATGAAGACGCGGGCCCTCACTCTCACGATTACACCAAAGAATCACCCCACGGCGACAAGCCTCCTTGATTTCGCGACAGTACTGCGCTAACGGGCTCCATCACCGCCATCAATGTTCATTCAGGCCATCATGTCGCAAGTTGTTGCTGAAGCTGTGTAAGCTGTGTAAGAACCTGTGCAAGAAAATGCTGGAACCCGTCCAAGGTTTGGCGAAATGCTTAAGTGGTTTTTTATCATCACAACTTCGAAAAATAACAAAGCCGGGTACTAGTGAGGATGTGAGCCACAGCATAAGGGCTGTCACAGCCAGCTCTCAAAAAGACCGTTCAAATGCACCGCCTTCTCAAAGAGGTCCTGACAAACCGATCACCAATCATGCCTACAAACAGTTCTCTGCATGCTTGCGCACTAGATGCACAGAAATAGAATAGCGAGATTCTTGACCCGTTTAAAAAAGGCGAAGGGAGTCTCTCCTGAAGACCACCGGTGCCTTTTGAATTTCAAAACTGAGGAAAATTCTTCTGCAGGTCATGACAACAGTCAATATTATCTAAGATTTATTACCCTAACGACGTTTGATTTACCGGAGTATCTTTAGACCAGGAGTGGAAGAACCATAAACGGTCCAACGGTCCCACACCTGACAATATTGCGTTGAACTCAAGCTTTGGGAAGATTCCAAAAACGAGATTAGAACAGGTGTCAGTTGGCAGGCAAAATTCAAGGCCGACTTCAGTCAGTTTTTATCCGCTTCACCACAGTGAAGGTAGTTGCTCCGGCTTGGTCCATCTCGTTTTCTTAAGACAGAGCTTGAGTCATAGAAGCAACTTGAAGTTGATGTCTTGTTGAAACGATAGTTGATCTGACGCAACAGGTGTCTGTAGATCTTTCCACACCAGATTTCTCAAAACCGCGCACTCCTCGCTAACGGCAGCAGTGGGCAGGTGAAACATAGGCAAAGTTAGTTGTTTTAGACGGTCCCAACGAGTGCGAGGAAAGCTCGGCTTGCCCTAGAAAGAATATTTTCAAAAGTACTAAAGGGACTCGGTGGGTGCGATCATTCAACACTCTGAATTGGCCTAGCGGCAAGATGTTCTCTTGGCGTGTCAAGACAAGTCTGACATGACTTGTCAGATGGAAGTTGTTGACTCTATACGCCAGAGCTGTGGTCGACAGCATCATTCGGACAAGGCTGCACGTGGTGTAGTAGACCAAGTTTTCTTTGTAGCCCACAAGAAAATCATGCCGTACCTCTGTAAAAAGAAGAATTTCCACCGTCTGCCCGCAAGCCAGCCCGTGAAGCAGGTCGAGTGGCGACCACACAGTGATGCAATACCGAAAGCACATCTCGCTCTCGAGCAACTGCTGCCGCGTCAACAGCTTGTAGAGTCTGCCATCTGTGGCTGGTCGAAGCGTTAACGTTGACTTGCACCTGTGCGTCACCTCTGCCGTTGGGTGGACGTTGCGCAACCCGCCGTAGATGGGCCTCCTGGCCGAGTACCACTACCACACTCCTGTCGTCCTCGTTCACGACGCAGACGAGCGAGAGCTCTACCGGCTGCCTAAAATAGCATGGAGCCTCGCGCATACGTCTGGGCAGCCGCGTTAGAATGGCCATGGGCAGGCGATGCTCGATGTACCGAAGCCCGTTGCGACTCAAGCGGTGCTTCAGCAGGTGTCACAACGAAGTGAAGTTTTGCTGCTTCAAAGGCTGCGCCACTAAGTCTTTGCTCGCGTTCAGCGGTAACGTGCTCGCGAAAATGCCCTGATGCGCCGTGCCCAAAGAGTGGACGTTGTTGGAGACGTAGAAAACGCAACGGTGATCTAGGAACACAGGATGCTGATGCTGATGCTGATGACCTCTGATGGATGGCGCTTACCCACAAAGAGGGATGGGCCAAGAACCGGGCGGCAGGATACTTAAATGAAACTAAATTGAAAATGAAGCCAATCTGAAAAAGTAGCTTAAAATAATACTACCAAGAAGCAAAAATGTTTGCTGAGCAAGCGGTCAAACCATCTTTTGTTTTTGAAAGACATAACTACGAATTATAAACTAAAGTTCTGGAAAGGCAGGGGTTCACTAGCATGGTAATCTTTTAGTTGCGTTGATGTAATCAAACACAGCGGAGCACACATCTCTGTGGCAGTAACCAAATGAAGTTCCGCCAAGTGATAAAATTACTGGTAGATTTACTTGTATTCCTAGCTTTTGTAATGGGGCTACTAAAAATCTTTTTCTCTGATAAGAATAACGATGACAGAATAAAAAGAAATGTTCAATTGTTTCAATTTCGTTGCACCAAATGCATAGCGGTGACGCCTTGAGCCGAGCTTTATTAAGGTAATAATTTAGTTGTGGAACTGCACAGCGCAATCTGGTATAAGTGACCTCTAACTGGCGAGATACACACCACTGTTTATTCCAGCAATAGCTCAAATGCTCGAAATCTTTGAATTTATCCAAATTACCTTTTCCCCATTGCAGGCAAGCATTTCGGAACCTTAGCGCGGTTACGTAAGCCGTATCTGGCAAAACTGGGATGGTGGGCCCACCCAGGGATACTGCTGCTAAAGAGTCCGCCATTTCGTTCAAATATAATCCGCGGTGGCCTGGTACCCATAGCAAGTGCAGTTTTTTTTACGTTTTTCGGTACTAAATGCCGAAACGTATTCATCAGGTCTGAATTTACTGCCGCAGAAAGTGCATTACAAACTGATAACGAATCTGTAATGATAACTGCTAATGATTCGCTTGAGGGTAATTTGCGTAGGGCAAGAGCAATGGCCAATAAATCGGGACACTGGCCTACCACCATTGTCATTCTTCTTCTTCTTCTTGACCTTCGCAGTGCATCGGAACTTCATCCCCACCACAGGGAATAAACAAAAAAGCATGGGTTTTAAAGTGTAGTATTGTGTGGCACGGTAGGGAAAAAATTATTTTGGTCCGAATGACTATTACTTAATATTACTATAGCATGGTCACGTAATAAAAGTGCTAGAACGAGAGGGAAACAAGAACTTCACAAGATACGCTTGTAATATTATTACGGATGAAGCACCGTGCCAGTGGCGGCCAGCCAGCTGGAGAAAAGGAAGAAGAGAGCCGGTGGCTCGTGACATCATGCTGAACGTTCAGGGGTATTGGCTGGATTCTCCTTGTGGGTATAAGTCAATATCTAGGCCACAAAACAAAACAAATAATATCGGCTGGCCCGACGCTGCTGCCAGCGCTCCTTTTTGAAATCCAACCTCTTTAGTCAGTCATCCGCTTTTCCCTGTGCTATAAGCGAGCCATGACGGCACGTCCACGTTAGACGCCCTAACATCGCGACATGAAAAAATAGAAGGTGAAAAGAAAGAAGATCTGAAGGGTATGGCTGGTGCGCGAATTTCTTGGTCGGCTACTAGGACACTTAATTGTGTCTGTGCCTGTTACTGCACGAAAATAAAGCCCGAAAGATACGAATTATTGGTTTTGTAAGTTTCGAAATTTAATAAAGTTATCCTTGTCGGTCTCGAATGAAGCTATAAGCAGTGTGAATAAGACTTGCTTTCGTTTCATGACGTTGACCGTGCCGAGGAAGGAGGAGGAGGAAAAAACATTTATTGATGCTGGCTGTGCCAGATAGCCCTTATCCCCACCGGGCTGGTTGACATCCCTAGTCCGGGACGTCATTAGTCGAGGCCGCCACCCGAGCCCGCTGGACTAGAGTTCGCTGTTCCTCTAGTGTGGAGCTATTGAGTAGGGTCGTCTCCCAGTCCTCTTTGGTGGGGTTGGGAAATGGGGTTAATTTTGGGTTCATTTGGCAGGCCCAGACCATATGGTAAGTGTTGGCCACTTCCCCACAGTACTGGCACTGCCCACTTGTTTTTGGGTCGTAATATTTTAGTATGGCTGGACAGAGCAGCGTATTTGTCTGTAGGCGCCGCAGGATGCGCTCCTCCGTTTTCGAGAGTCCCTTCGCTGGTGCGGTATACAAGCGGCGTTGCTCAATGTAGTATTCTTTGATTTCTCGAAACCGTGTTAAAGGTGTGGGACGTTCAGGTCTATCAGGGGAACGGGGAGTTTCCCGAGAAGTAAGCACGCGGGCCGCTGCATGTGCAGCCTCGTTACCCTGTAGACCCTGATGTCCCGGAGTCCATATAAGACGTTTTGGGGTAGAATCGCGGTTCCTGATGCTGAATTTTAAAAGTCTATATACGGGATGGGCAAAACAGCTCCTTGCAGCCAATTCCAAGTGTCTTAAAACTATAAAGACAACGGAAGACACCCCCGCCGTCGATAAGTACCTGCTCCACCTTTGGGACGCCCGCAGAAGCTTAACTAAACGTTGGCGGAAAAACAAATTCAACCGCAAGCTTAAACTTAGAATAGCCAAGTTGAGTAAGCAAGCGGATGAATATGCTGCACAACTGAACGAATCCAATTGGATAGAACGGTGCAATGTTATAGCTAGTGCCGAAGCGAGTCAATGTTTGAGAAAGCTTTAGTGCATGCCCTGGATATTTTCGACCCCAGGGCTACTGTAAACGAGCTTGTTTTAACACGTATCAACTACTGCAAACATTTTTGAAGCCGTGAAGTACAAGCAGAGTTACAGGACTTTGCCGAACGCTTAAATGCACCTGCGACACTTTTGCGACAACCATGCTTAGCACCAGAGCACGGGTAGTAATGATTGCCGATACTAATGCACCAAGAATAATGAAAATTAGTGCATGAGAAGTGAAGTTATGAGTCCTCAAAATGCCGTCTTTTTGGCTCGCTCAATCGCGGCACACGTTTCCACATTTATTTTCTGGCGTTCCATAGCTATGGTAACATAGCGGCGTTCGCAGACTATAAAACATGGTCCCTAACTTAGGAATCGGTATAACGCAAAATAGAAGCGTCGCCTTACAGAAGTGGTTTAGTGGTTACGCTGCATTGATATAAGATAGCTTATGCAATGTCAGTTGGTGCGTGACAGCAAAACTTAAGCACATTTTTTCGTTAATTAATGCACGTTGACGCTTAGTGATGCCATCTTCATCCCGGTGGCTAACGTCCATGAATAATTATTGATTAATGATTAAGCATAGCATTGTGGTGATAGATGCCTGTGGTAGGTGGCTCTAGCAGTCAACGGTGAAAGTGGAACCAACGAAGGCGACGCGTGTGCCAGGATAGCGTGACTGACTGTTGGGGGGGGGGGGGGGGGGGTGCTATCACCCCTGTGAAGTTGTTTGCGCCTCTAGGTGCATGTGTCACGCGCAGAAGCCGTAACTCGGGCTCACAGCTATTGAGCGGTCGGTGGCATGCGCGCGAGCGTTGATCCCCACTATCATCCTGGTTATATTCAACGTTACTAGATACTTGTTTCGTAATCTAGTAACGTTGGGTTATATTGGTAGCGCCGGCGGTGACTCCTGGCGGGAGGCCTTCATGGTGGCACGAGAGAATTGAGCGAGTCTCTTCGACTGGTGGCCAGTGAAGGTAGCTAAAGTTAGCGTGTTTTCAGTCGTACTAGCCACGATTTATTCTACTTGCAGTATTTTCGACGTTTTGAGGGCTCTCAAACTGTGATGTAGAGTGTTTTAAAGCAGACATAGAACCTTAGTAAACTGTCAGAACAGTAGAATGCTTGGAACCTTCAATAAATGAGGCCACAGCATAAAAGATCAGGCTGCTTGTGACGCTGCGATCTTTAACGTGCAATATGGCTGCTACGAGCCCTCCTTCTGTTCTAGTTAGAGTAACGGCTCACTGTTAACGGTGAACAGGTGGACTACAGCTGCTAACTGGGTTAAAGTGACATAACCAGGAGGCAGCAGCGCAGTCCACCTTCATTCGCCACCAATAAAATTGATTCACAAAACTGTTTGAATAAAAATAATAAGTTCGCGTGATATATCAAGTCAAAAACTAAGGACTTAGGCAAAAGTTATGACCATCATAACTCTTTAGCGACTTTTGGCTAAAACTGGCGACTTTTCGGAAGCGTCCCCACGATTTTGTCAAAATGAAGATAACACCACTGCTGGTGGCGTTTGGCGCGAACGGTATAGTGTCTCGCAGTGCGACCCCGGTGCACCGCGGGCCGTCTGCCGGGGCCGGCGTGGTGGGTCAAGCGTTGGCGACGCCGTCTTTTGTGGGCTCTTGTGTTTGTCATGTTGTTGAGTGTTGTCACTTGTGTAATAATAAATGCGAAGCATTTCTCAGTGAACTTCAACGACTTTGAGCGTATCTATCTATCTATCTATCTATCTATCTATCTATCTATCTATCTATCTATCTATCTATCTATCTATCTATCTATCTATCTATCTATCTATCTATCTATCTATCTATCTATCTATCTATCTATCTATCTATCTATCTATCTATCTATCTATCTATCTATCTATCTATCTATCTATCTATCTATCTATCTATCTATCTATCTATCTATCTATCTATCTATCTATCTATCTATCTATCTATCTATCTATCTATCTATCTATCTATCTATCTATCTATCTATCTATCTATCTATCTATCTATCTATCTATCTATCTATCTATCTATCTATCTATCTATCTATCTATCTATCTATCTATCTGGCCACATCCGACCTTTAGCTATCCTGACCGTTTCGATAATGGTACCGATACCAAACTTGATATGGCATGACATGACTGCATGAAGAACATATTTGACTAGTCATAACACGAAAATGATGACATCTACGTCATGAATGTCAGGATTTACATTTCATAGTCCAGCAACTCTTGCAGTGGTTTTGTTCACATGGCATGTTGCAAAACTGGTATGGTATGACATTATTGCATGGTGAACACAACCGACAGAACCTAACACAATAATCATGAGTTGCGTGCCATGTGAGAACATGACTACATGGCAAAGTCAAGACGCCAGACACCAATATGTTTTGACATGACGTGGTGTGCGTGCTCGCCGGTGTTCATTTCGTCACGTCACACCGGCGTTGCCACGCCAGGCGCCGGTCCTGCCATATGCTCGCAGGCGTGCGCCGCGCTGCATTGCTTTGTCGCATGCATGTTTTAGCGCGTCCGGCGTCCCACCGTCACGAAAAGAGGGAGACGCAGTGTTGTCTGGGTAACGCATCGGCATAGAGTACTGTTATTCTATGGTATCGGCGCGAAATACGGCATGTCGCATTACGCAGCCGGTTTGGGGCCGACAGACGCTGGTCGCACCTGGCGTCAGACTATAGAGTGCTCGCGTTTTGCTAACGTAGCGTGACTGTGCCCAGCGTGTGCGCGCGTCAACGCTACATTAGAGTATTTCCTGAGGTGCACGCAATTCCTGAGGTGCACACCCGTTTATTTTGGCAACTATAGAGTCAACACGGATTCTGCGCATCAAAACCTCGACTAAGCACAGCTTTGCTTTTAAGAGCAATACCGCACGAAGTAGTACATTATAGTTTTTATATTATGTAGCACAGAATATAACATACTATAAGGTCCTGCGCGCTTCTCAGGTGTACCCAAAGATCTTCAGCTTCTTTGTGATCGCTCCCCTGTATGACGGACTGAGCTCGCTCTGGGTTTCCATCACGTGGGCAGAACCTCTGCTAGCGCTGACCCTGGTGACCGCCGCTAAGTTGTGTGACGCCGAGGACGGCGCAGATCAAGCAGCGGATGCATGGAAAGATGCGAACGAACGCTGTATGGACTGTCAAAGAGGGTATTGACGGGAAAGGGCCCTGTATACTCTTCTACTTTGACCCGGGCCTTTTTCATTGTTTTGAACACCTATCAATGCTTGCAGTAAGATTCTTTATGCGATCAAGAGAGCAGTGCATGAAAAATGTGTTGAGCGTCTTGCTTGCCGGGACTTTTTATGCGCAAAAATTTTCACGCTTGCCTTATGCCGCTTACTACCGAAGAGAAGAGAATACGTCGTGCTTATTCAATAATGTTCAGTACTTATGATTATCCACAATAATAGGCGCTTGGATGATGACTAAAACACACTTCGATTTCACCACCTTCGCTGTTGCTGGTTTCTTTGGCTGAGTGGGAGTTTTGTTTTTGCACATGTAACCGGTTATGGACTACTGAAATGTTGCGGCGCCGCTAGGGGCTGGGTCCAACGTTTGTTCCTATACACGTCGTTGCACCGGAATTATGTTAAATTACAGGGAAATCGCTTGAGTGCACTGATTTAGTGGCACAGTATGAAACATCAGTTGGAAGAATTTTGAATTGGTCTCTATTACTTGAACCATCATTTCTTTGAAAACCTGGACGTACAACGTTAGAGTGAATATAAATGTTATTTGATGCATGAACGCGAGAGCGTTAAAAAGCTGGTTTCACTGAAATTTTCGCGTCGGCGTCATTGGCCTGAAACAGAAAAAATTATTTTGTGCGTGACTGACTGAAAAGTTGAGAAAGTGGCAAATAAAATAAATAATAAAAAGTGAAGATCGAATCCAACCAGCCGTGGTGGCCTAGTGGCTAAAGCACTCGGAAGCTGACGTGCGTCCACGGAATCAATTCGTGGGCGCGGCGGCTGCGATTTTCATGGGGGTGAAAATGCTTGACGCCCATGTTATTAGATTTAGATGCACTGTATGGAACCCCAGGGGGTGACAATTTTTGTAACCCTCTACTGCGGCGTCTCTCATAATCATACGGCGCTTTTGGGACGCTACAGGAACGGCCAGGGCTCGTTCTTGTAATTATATTAATTTTTAATTAAAGGAATGAACCCAGCGCGTTTGCGTGCCGAAAAGGTGTTCTACCGCTTAGCCATATGGCTCTCATTGAAAATAAAGTGAATATTATTTCTAGTGTTGTTTCGGACTGAAAATTCAAGATAGATGCAAATAAAACAAAAAAAAAACTTCAGGGTCTAAGGAACGATCGAGCCCAAGCAAATTCATGGCAAGCACCTGTTTTGAAACTCAGCTATCTCTTCGCTTTAAATTATAGAGTTTGTAGCGGCGTGCCGTCGTCGCAGGTTCTATGAAAGGACGAGAGGTACTGGTGGAAAGTGAGCTGCCGAAGTAGAGCAGCGACCATGGCGTCCAGCCAGCCAGAAGAAGCCCACGAATATTATAGGTGCCTCGCGCCACGAGCTACCAGCGCTCGTCATCTTTTTCTCTAGCCGGCTGGCCATGACTAGCGCTACGCTACAAGTTAACCTTCCTCTGCTCGGAAATGCAGTGTAGATAACTCTTATTTCTCTAATTAGCGAATTTTACATGCGGGATAAATTTTCTGCACTTCAATAAAGAGTTTTCTCTCTCTCCGACCACGTGCACCTAGCATTAGGTTGGTAAAAAAGGCATTAAAAGCCAAGATATTGTTCTTCATAATAAAAAACTGAATCCATTCAGTGCTCACATAGTTGCTCACTCTTTTGATGACTTTCCTGTTGTGGTTGGTGATGAAACATGTCTTGAGCACTTTGTAATGGGTGCGGCTTTGAACACCCGTAAGGTGATAAATTTGGCCGTTTTGATGCCCAGTGCCATTCTACGCGTCTTTACAATTAATACAGGTGTTAAAGAGACTTCTCTCATTACACGACATTCTTATGACGTGATATTTTTTTGTAATTTCGAAGAATGACGTCGTTCTGGGGTGGAACACCTGCTTGTGTTACGCAGTTTGCCTCCTCACCATTCCCGTTCGAACCTATGGTTTTAGGCGTGAAGTAACACCTCGAGGGCGAGGCTTGTCTGATATTCGTTGTCACGGCTGCAGTGCATATGAGGCAACGCTCAGGTGTCATATGGTATACTAAAACAAAAAAGGCTAAAATTCATTATGACTGTGACAGAACTATACAGAACTCCTACAAGAACAAGCACTTAATTATAGTCAGCGATTAGAACGTAGACGTTACGCAGTTTAGTCCCCAGCTTTGTCGTCGAATCTGTCACTCCTAGTCACTCTAGGTCACTTTGTCTACGAAGTTGCATTATATGGGACAATGTTCGGGTAACGTGCAGTTACTCACCCATAGGACGCCCGTAGTTTCGCTCACTCGTCATAATTCACTTTGTAGAGATAAGTAAGTTTTTTATCCAGTGTTTTATTGCATTCTCAAGTTTTCGCTCATTGAGAGCGCTGCCTTTTCACTGAAAATTATAGATGCTGATACTGACGCAAGGATTCCTGCGAAAATATCTCTTAAGTTGTCTCAATATGAGATAAAATGAGCAGTGGTAGTGTTGCCGTGTGTGCAATGTAAAGCAGGTCATATGTACCCATAAGAAAATGGGCGCACAACCACTGCAAAGATCAACAGTAAGCTTTATAGAAAAGACAACTGTGAAGCATTCCCTCACAAACACGAAAGAGGTAGTTAAAGAAGGGCGTTGTCACGCCTCAGGTTTCACTGCGTGAACTAGGAATGCTGAAAAGACATTCTCGCCACTTTTTTTGCAGTATAAGTCGTGCCACTCATTTAGGTGTCTCGACAGTGTGCCGAGAAAAGCAGGCTTTTCCTCCTCGCTGATAAGTGAGAACAAAGGGTTGGCTATCTGGTAGAGACCTGCATGCAAAACAGGCATAATGGTGGTCAAACGTGGGGAAACACTTCTTTCACGTTTAGCTATAAGTACGTGAAAATGGGTGACTGAACATTCCTCCTACAGTCCGCACACCGCGGCAAACAATCAGGTGAATGGTGTGTACAGTGTGAAACGTGTACTAACAGTGGTCATGTAATCAAAGGCGCGGAAAAAACTCAAGGTATAAGAAGCTTTATGTTTAATTGCTGGAACTGGACACGTCGCGTTACTGCAAATCTTACAACGAAAAGTGGTGTTTCGAATAATAGAACTTGGAGTGCCAATGTTGCACCAATGTCACGTCTCCACGCGACCAAATAAAAGACGAAGTCTACGTAGCATGCTTTTGTGGCACAATTGCACATGTGTGTGGTGTCGGGTGGTGGTTACGCGTTGCGAGGTGGGTGGTTACTATACTAAAGCGCACAATGATAGGGAATAAATACGGCATTCACTAATATTTTTAGAATATCTTCGTTATTCAATAGCAAAAGTTTTGATCAAAATTGTGTAAAATACTCTATTTTGAACGTTAACTCTCGATAGGGGCTTCCAACAGTTATTTCAACTTCATCCCATCATATAGAGGGCAATAGGTTAACGACTCGAGCCTCAATGCATCTTTCGAATCATAGACAGAAGTCCTGATTGTCTACTGGTGACCATGTTCATGACGTCCTTTCAGAATTTCGAAATTCTATCCAACAGTAAAAATGCTCACGTTTTCTCAACTAAACACCAACTTTACCAATTTTCAAAGCTTCCATTCTTATAGCTTTCAAACGATACTACTTACTCAGTTATCTACTAGATTTAATACTGCATGTTTATCGACCAGAAAAATATTTAAACAATGTCGAAGCTTAACGTGATTAGAAATCGTGAAACTTAAAACGCTGTAACAGCCAAGTATAGTCAGCAGCAGCTATATTGTTTGATCCAGCGACATTCTTTGTTCGATGGGTCTTTTGTCTTTCTAATATTTTTCCTACGAAGCTGTGTTGATTCTTTCTCGCTCTTACTTTTCCTAAATAATGTAAACATTCTCAGGGAGGACTCGAATGTTGCAAATATTTTGCATTTTCTATTGCTATGAAGTCGCAGTGGTCTGAATTGCCAAATTAATAAATAACATCACTTTCCAGCGATGTCATAGGACCTACGTTTTTTTTGAAACACTCGCCAAGGGCTCATTTCGCACCAACACTTGCGACTAAAACATGTTGGCTGATCGTGGTACAAATCATCATGCAATTGTTCCAGATAAAACAACTGGTGCGTGTCAAAGAAGTGGGACACATGCGTATCCATGGCGATAGTTTGTTTATTGCAATAGGAAATATATGGACACTCTCAGTGCGGAAAGATGGTGCTAACAGAGAGTTTCTTTCTGGATCAGCCGTATTCTCTTACACAATAGTGCTTTATGGAGTTACGCGAGAACATATCAGACGTCTGACTGTATAACATTACAATTTAGGAAAGGGAAACAAGTCAACCACCCGTTTTGTTTTAAGAAGCCACAAGGCAATTCCTGGGGATTTCTCAGAAAGAAAGGTCTCTCAGTTGCCCAAAAATTCGTCCTGGTCCGGGGGACGTATGGATTTCTCAGAAAGGAAAGCCTCTCAGCTGCCAAAAAAATTGTCTTGGTCCAGGGTCCCCCTGGCCAGGACGAGTTTTTCGGCATCTGAGACGCCTTCCTTTCAGATAAATGCGTATGAAGTTCCTTATAAATTCATGCTACAAAACGGGTGGTTGTCTTCTTACCTTTTCTTAACCCTTACGTCACCTTGCAGGTTTCCTCAGTTCTCATTTGCAACACTACAGTTTGTTGCTATCTCTTTCGTTGCTTCGCCTTATGGGGAAGCTGTGATTTTTTAGAAAGGCGGAAACATCGTTAGACTACTGCTGTACACTGAGCGGTTGTGTGGACACAAGTTGTCAGATGTTTATCGGGTGACTCAGTGCTGCTTTTATGTACCCTCCTAATGAGGTCACCCTTAAAGCGCCGGATATGGCCAAGAAGCCAAACATTTTTATTTGGCTTCCTAGATGTAGCCAGTATTTATCCAGGACTGCTATTGCAGAAGCGCACTTGGGAAGTCTTCTACTTAGCGTACTTTCTTCGCGCAGTCACCATGGTTCCGATAGTTCGCGGTCGCGAGCAGCGTGCATGCGCGTTATCAGTGTAACATACCATTCCCGACAGGAAAGTGGCCAGCGCCAGGTTTCTGAGAAATAAAATTTGAGCAAGTCACATGATTATTATTGTGTTATAGCAGAACCACTCCCCGAATAATATTTTTTTTTCTGAGTGTGTAGAGCAAAATCCAACAGCCCATTATTGGCCATGTGACCAATCAGGCACAGCAATTTAGAAGGGCCTTAAACATGGAGTAGAGGAACTTTATTATTAGAGCAAGGCGTTTAAGGCTGGCTGTATAGAAATTGATCATCTTGATTTACTGCTACGTGCCATTTTCATCTTCTCCTGCATCGACTTTCTCTCTGTCCCCTTCTGCTTCGCATTAGAGGACGTGCGCCGACTTGTCGGGTGAGGTAGGTAATAACTTGATGACAGTGAGAATGAGCCCTTAGAAAGAAAATAAATAGAAAGTAAGAGAGAAAGAGGTGGAGTGGGATAGAGGAGGATAGATGCGAGGGCTGGGAAAAGCGAACAGATAAAGCGAGACATAAAAGATAATGATAGAAAAAAATGGCGCAGAAAGAAAGAGAAGAGAGAACCAAAGAAAAGCAAAGAGCAAAGAATGAGAACGTAGAAAGGAAGACAAAGCATTAGACAGGGATACTCAAAATATTCAATAGTTGAAAAAAAAAGAGAAATTATAGCCGTCGACAGCAACTGCTGTCTATCTTGTGGCGTACAAAACGTAACATTATCATTGTGAGCTAGCAAGTACTCTGGTCGGTATTGTCCTCACCTTCGTTCTCTTGCTCCTCTGCTCTTCTCCCGGAACATGTGAGTTGCTTAGTGCACCATCATCTACCAGATTTTTTGTGACCCAGCCTCGCGCCACTTTCAGCAAGCTACGCTAACTTTTTAAATGAATTTCGGTCATTATCACATATATTTACTTATCGAGAATAATAAGGCTCGTTAAGTCGCTTCGCTGCATAGTTCTGAGTAGAAAACTGTGAGCAACCATTACACTTGTGAAAGTACGTCTGATGGGGTTATACATAAATTACCGATTAAAATGTTACATAAGAGAAGCTGAATTTCAAGAAACTTCTGGGAGGTCTGGCCATGCATAGTGACACCACACGAGGCTTAGAAAACACCACGAGACCTTATGTAAGAGTTCCGAGGAAGCTTGATAGCTTTGGTTGCGCTGTGTAGTGGTATTTGGTGAATGCTATATTGGCAAAAGATTTGCATGCTTCTGTAAAGAATGAGGTTACGGCTGTCCGGGTCCACTTGACCCGGACAGCCGCATCGACAAAGCAACCAGTTTCAGCGCAAGCTATAACCAGGCTCGGTGCTTCGCATCGCTTCAGTGGGCACGGGAAAGTCACCTGCGACACCATGGCTCAATTCCGCTTCGTGCGACTTTTTTACTTCGTGCAGGCTCTGGTCCGTTTCGCCACTTGTCCGAGCTGCCACGTGTTACGCACCGTCTATCTGATGCCTACGGATCAACAGTCAAATCAGCCGGTGCACAGCGACAGCGGTGAAACGCCATACCACCTGATGACTTTCAACGATTATCCGCAAGACGCATCACTCCACTTGACCCGGACAGCCGCATCGACAAAGCAACCAGTTTCAGCGCAAGCTATAACCAGGCTCGGTGCTTCGCATCGCTTCAGTGGGCACGGGAAAGTCACCTGCGACACCATGGCTCAATTCCGCTTCGTGCGACTTTTTTACTTCGTGCAGGTTAGTAACAAATGTTCCCTGTTTGCTAAGCGCACTAGCAACAGATGTACTTTGCTTTTCCCGTGCCCCCACGCACTGTGTACCGCATATGATGAATATGTTCATGTACTTTCTAAGCTGTTGTGTTGCGGAGATATTGAAAGCAACCCCGGTCCCGATGAATGGCAAAAAGAAGTGCTAACGATGTTAAAAGAACTAAAGGCTGAGACGGGTAGGCTAGCCCAGGGCCAAGTGGATATCTCGGCTAATGTCGCGACGGCGCAGAAGTCTTTCGAAGAAGGGTTTGTCGCAATGAATACGCGGATATTGAAAATCGAGGCCCAATGTGACAAAATTGATGACGTAAAAGAGCGGCTCATTCTAGCAGAAAAGGCCGTGAAAACCTTCGAACAAACAAGCACTGTCATGAGTTCACGCCTTGACGTCATTGAAGACAGGGCGCGTCGTGATAACCTAATCTTTCATGGTATCCCGGACGCTAAGGAATCGTGGATACAAACTGAGGAAAAAATTGTAAGCCTTCTGATGCAACACGTCGACCCGAACATAACTGATGATGTAATTGAGCGTGCGCATAGGTTAGGTGGCAGCTACCAAGAAAACAGGTGTAGACCTGTCATTGTCAAGTTTAGTCGTTTTAAGCTTCGGCAACAAGTTCTTTTTAAGCGAGCAACGTTTAAAGGTATTAATGTTTCCGTCACAGAAGACTTTTCAATAGCCACACGAGTTGCACGGAAAAAACTATTTGAGTTTGCAAACTCATTGCCACAGTCACCAGCTTTCTCAGTTCGCCATGACAAGTTGTATGTAGGTAACATTTGCTACATTTATGACCGTGCTACTGATAGTATACTAAAGAAGGCAACTAGTAAGATTACAACTCCCGTTCCAAACGACAGTGTCACCCAAGATAAGCCTTCGGGTAGTCGCAATGGACCCGCCTTTAGTACTCGTAACCGCAAAATGAATGCGAATTCTACTCACTTCAGTCGTCCTCACAAGTAACAATTAGCCGGAGGTAGGAATGATGACGTGACTGCTCTTTTCAATGTCCCTGTTCTTTTTTCCAACATAAGGAGCATTATGAAACACAGGATTCAGCTTAATTCTATTATTTCCTCAATGGAGGCAAAATTAGTAATATTAACCGAGACATGGCTCAACTCAACGGTGGAAAATACAGAAATTTTCCAGACTGACGTCACATATGATGTGTATCGGTGCGATAGAGAAGATAGACAGGGTGGTGGTGTATTGATAGCCGTATCGCATACAATTTCCTCTTTTCAAGTAGAAGTTGTGTCCTCTCTGGAAACAGTCTGGGTTGGTATTTCAAGTAAGCACACAAAGATTATATTAGGCGTATGCTATCGTCCCCCAAACTATACATCGTCATTCGTCGATCAATTGCATGACGTTCTCAACTATGTCGTCACTCGGTATCCTTCGTCACCAATTTTTCTTTTTGGTGACATGAATTTTCCTAACATTACCTGGCACGCTGGTGTTCCTCTACTCGACCCCTTTTCAGCACAATCCCAACAGTTCCTAGATTTTTGTAATTGTTTCAACTTTACCCAGGTTGTAACGCAACCAACAAGGGTAACTAATGAATCGTCTAATACATTAGACCTAGTTTTGTCAACTCATCCAGACTTCATATCCCCAATTATCTATCTTCCTGGTCTGAGCGACCATTTGGTGTTACATTTCGACATCACCATGTCTTTTTCACGTGGAACTGAAAAAGACAAGTACATCCGGGACTACCGCAATGCAGATTTTGACGCCATTAACCAAGATATGTGCGCGTACTTAGACACATTTTGTTGTAATTTTGAAGAGAGAAGTGTACAAGAGAACTGGGACCTTTTCAAAAACTTAGTTACTAATGTCACCAATGCGCACATTCCCCTTCGACGCATACGGAACAACACAAAAAGACCGTGGTATAACACGCATCTAAAACGTTTGTCTAATAGAAAAAAGCGCTATTTCCGCACAGCCAAGTTGCAAAATACTAGTGACTGCTGGGTAGCGTATCAAAATGCTGAGGCAGAATACGTGGAAGCTGTGCGTGCTGCTAAGAATCGTTTCCAAACGCATACGTTGCCTGAATTGTTATCAAGGAACCCCCGGCAATTTTGGAACGTTATCAATTCTAGCCAAAATGCGGATTTATCAATTAACGATGACTCTGGTGAGCCGCTACCACCATCTGAATGTGCCGCGTTATTTAACAATATTTTTTCAGCCAATTTCTCGGGAAATACTGCTGCGCCTGTTGACGCAGTTGTGTGCCGTGACTACCGCTCAATGTTTCCTATCATTTTTGATTCTGCAGGAATTTTGAAGTTAATTGACACCTTAAAAACATCCTCATCATGTGGGACTGACGGTATCAACTCAAAATTTCTCAAACAAACAAGCGCATATTCGTCTCTCTTCTTGTGTAAGATTTTCCAGCAGTCACTTGACCAAGCAACTTTGCCGCTGGACTGGAAGGTCGGTAAGGTTGTGCCGATACACAAGTCTGGTGATAAACACTCCGCTCTTAACTATCGGCCCATTTCACTAACAAGCATTCCGTGTAAACTAATGGAACATGTACTGCATTCACATATTGCGAAACTTTTAGAATCGAATTCATTTTTTACATCGGCCCAACACGGTTTTAGGCGTACGTTTTCCTGTGAAACCCAGTTGCTTCTTTTCACTCATCACCTGCATACCATTCTTGATAAACAATCTCTAATTGACTGCATTTTCCTGGATTTTGCAAAAGCATTTGAAAAAGTCAATCACGCTTTACTAATGCATAAGCTCTCCTCTCTCAACCTTGACTCGAATGTACTGGCATGGCTCAACTACTTTCTAACAAACCGTCTTCAGTACGTCACTGTTAACGGTCATGACTCGCCGGAAATAAGTGTAACATCGGGTGTCCCGCAAGGCTCAGTTCTGGGACCTCTGCTGTTTTTAATATATATTAATGATCTCCCTGACTGCGTTTCTTCATCCGTTCATTTATATGCCGATGACTGTGTGCTTTACAGGGAAATACGTACCGATGATGATAGGAACATCTTGCAGACAGACTTAAATAACATTAGGAATTGGTGCGATAAATGGCTTATGAAATTAAATCCCAAAAAATGCAAGCTAATGACAGTCTCCCGCCAGCCTAATAACTCCTCAACATACAAACTGGGTGATGTTTATCTTGACCAAGTGTCGTCATACCGGTACTTAGGCGTCACCATTTCTTTCAATCTAACATGGAATGCCCATATTAACGTCATCACGAACAATGCTAACCGTACATTGGGATACATACGTCGAAATTTCAGCAACGCCCCACTTTCCTTGAAGATGCTTCTTTATAAAACCCTCGTGCGCTCGAAATTGGAGTACGCTGCTGCAATCTGGAACCCTCACCACGAAAACTTGATTAGGCACCTTGAGCTAATTCAAAATAACGCTGCACGTTTTATTCTATCGGATTATCAACGTACAACAAGCGTAACAGCAATGAAGCACCACTTGTCACTGCCACCTCTATCACTGCGTCGCAAGTACTTCCGCCTTTGCCTTTTCCATAAGACCTACCATCATCCATCACTGCGTAATGAGCTCATTACGCCTCCCACATATCACTCCTCTCGGATCGACCATGAACACAAGGTTAAAGGTACTTTCTGCTACACAAACACATTTTCTTGCTCCTTCATACCGGTCACATCAAACGATTGGAATCGGCTACCAGGTGACATCGTTTCCATCTCTGATCACTCCCTCTTTCGTCATTCTTTATCAGCTCACCTATTTCGCGATAGCTCTCCTTAGTCATCCGATCTATTCCCCTCCTTACGAAGTTCTGTCTCCACGTGTCAAGATGCCAGCGTTTTCCAGTGGATTCTTGATTTTTTGTGTGTGCGTGTCATTTCCCTTACTTTTACACTTTTTTTTTGCTAGTACTGTATAATTTTACTACATTCACTATTTGCTCATTGTGATTTCCTTAGTTTTGTTCATGTATAAAATAGCACGTATATTTTTCATGTTGTAACCCACTCCCCTCTGTAAAGCTTCGGCGATTGAGGGTAACAAAATAAATAAATAAATAAATAAATTTGCAGACCCGCACCGTCGCGTGCACCTGTTTCCGGTGTACGGGTCTAGATCACGAGTTTTAGCTTTAGTTGGATGAATCAGGGAAATATCTGCCTAGGCTATGTATTTCTGTACAAATTCGTTGTTGTATGGACCGCAATATGAACAAGCTCACCATCAGTCGCAGGATTTTCACTTTGTATGCTGTGTGGGCTGACCAATACTTCGGCGGTTCAAGGTACCAGACCTGCTGAAGAGAGAGCTGAATAGAGGTAGTCTTCCTGGCTCCTTCGATTCACCATTTTGTGGCTTTTTGGCACGGCTCGCAAAAGAACCTGCAAAGTATAGAATTTCTAGTACTGTGCAGGTAAAGAAATCACCGTTAAAACAGTCCCTACAAATGCTTAACCAGCGAAAGCTGGAGCTCGCAGCTCCGATGTTTAGCAGTGGGTTCAACCTAACGCTGCATTGAAGCCTTTCACAATTATTGGCAACATGTTCATGCTTCTTAATGAGGTACGACACACGTTCGACTCAGGTTTACAAGAGTGTTTGTCTTACGTGCCGCATCAGCGATTCCTTGCACGTCCTGCAGATTCGAAACTTGCCAACATCGGAAGCAGCTGGGAACCACCACGTCGTTATCTCCATGGCATTATTCTGCTGTTGAAGAGGCAGTATCCTTTCGATCGGTGCCAGGTTGTTCTCTAACCACAGGCAGTCACACACGTCGCAGCCGAAGTCAAAGTGCCACTTGAAAAACTCACGGCGAAATCAGGCGTTTCCCCGGTGAACGCGTACCCACAATTATAATGTTGACGCTGCTGTGCCCGCAACACCGCTTGTCCGGCACGCTGTTGTTGTAATGGTTGGACATCGCGAATTAACTCGGTGGCGTGGTTTGCGGGACCAGCCCGCCACCAGCGCATGCATTCCTCTTTGCTATGTAGCGCAACTTGGAAGGCTGCCGGATTATCGGTACCCATTTGCTGTCAGCACTCAGCCTCCCAGGCTGGTTTTTGTGCCCGGATTGCAGCACCGGCCAGGCGAACGCGAGCTCTCTCATGATTCCCCTGTTTAACGCTTGCGGACGTGCTCGGCACCATAGCTGCGACTGCATAAACGACGTCACTCACAATGCAGCCAATGGCCCGCTTGCTTGGGTACGACGCGGAGAATGACGTAACTGATATCACAACCAATCGACGCCGCTAGTGAGACCAATGCCGAATGATTTTAGTTACTTTCGCTGTGAAAAGCTGTGTTGTTTTCTGCCTGTTTTTTTTTTACATACTGAACATAAAAAGGGGCAAGAATAGATTACAGTAGAAGTTAGTCACCGGCTGGTGGCCTTTCCTGCGCTGGAACATAAATCTGACCAACGATACACATTATTATACAAAGCGATTCAATTGAAAAAGGTCGTTCTTACCTCAGCTTATCTCGTCCATGTCTCCAGGTGACTCAATTTCTTGAAGGACTCAAACAAAAATGTCCGTGCATGAAAGTACAGCAGACACTCGCCACCAGGTGTCAGCAGCTGGGTGATATTGCCCAGACAGTGGTGCAGGTCTCGTGACCAATGCAGAGTCTTGAAAGAATAGACACGTTGGAAGGCACCGTACTTCTTCCTAAAAGGCGACACGTCGCTATCTTTGTCAAAAGTATCGTATACGATCTTCTCGTGCGCGTAATGTTGTTTGGCATACTTGATCATGCTGATCGAGGAATCGACCGCGACGATCCTGTGGAAGCGAAAATCTCTATGGAGGCTCATTGTGAATGCGCGAAATGCCGTACCAAATATAATATTGTAATTAACTTTAAGGCCAGGTAAGACGCAGATTTTTACAGTCATATAGCCTAAAAGTGTGAAATAAATGTGATGTACAAGATGTCGTTTAGCTTCTCATTATACTTTCTCATTTGCGTCACTCGCATCGCTTAACGAACACAATATGTTGTGTAGAGCTGTCTTCGCCCTTTTAATATTATCCGCTGTACATATAGTTTTAATACAAATAGTGTTTAACTGTCACTAGTTTTTTTAAACGATCACAAAAAATGTTTTCTCATGTGAATCCCGCCAGTTTTTTTACATTCTCTTAAATAGACAGCAAAACAAAAAAAATTCCGCCATATCCACGAAGTGAATGATGATGAGTGGGCGAAGCTCCGGAGGTAAACCTGGTAAACCATGAATCCTCTGTACATTTTGCCCACTCGATTTTATTACATCGCTCCCCCTAGCGTACGTAGCCGCACTAAATCGAACGATTGCCTTCAACCAATGACACGCGCCATATGTGACATCATTCCTATTTTATAAGATCTCGCGTCTTTCATCAACTACAAGTACCGCTTTCTAGTTCATAACATCTTGCATCTTTTCATCATCAGCTACAAGTACCACCATCTAGTAAACACTACAAGAACTAAATGAGAGGTGGCTACATACAGGAGACGGTACCGCCATCTAGTGAACACTGCAAGAACTAAACTAGAGGTAGCTACATGGATGGATGGATATGGCTGTACCCTTTAGATCGGGCGGTGGCTAGCGCCACCAAGCCGTAATACCTAATGAACCAAAAACTATATTTATTTTTTTTCCTTAAAAAGTGAGTTTGAGAATTCGTACTTTGCAGTGAAGAGTTTAATTTTCACTCGTGTCTTGACTTTAGCCACCAATCAGATAACCTCCTTCTGGTTAAGTCTACCCGCTTAAAGTTTATTTTGCCCTCCCGGTCCCTAAACCCCAGTGCTTTGAAAAACTCTGCGCCATCATCCTGAACTATAGGGTGAAGCCCTTTACAGAACATTATCAAGTGTTCGGCAGTTTCTTCTTCCTCTCCACACGCACTGCATACTGTGTCTACCCCTTCGTATTTGGCTCGATATGTCTTGGTTCGCAGTACTCCCGTCCTGGCCTCAAACAGTAGAGAACTACCCCGAGTATTATCATAGATCCTTTCCTTGGCAATTTCCTGCTTAAAAGTTCGATAGATCTCTAGTGCGGACTTCTTAATCATGCCCATTCTCCACATGCCAGTCTCCGTTTCTTTCACTTTCTTCTTAACCGATAGTTCTTTTTGGTTTGGCCACCTGCTGTTTTCTAAGTATTTACCAGTCAACTTCCTGGTTCGCTTCCTCCATTTGGTAAGGGGACATACAGGGGACGGTACCGCCATCTAGTGAACACTGCAAGAACTAAACTAGAGGTGGCTACATACAGGCTACAGGGGACGCACAGCCCACGCCCTAAGGAGCTTCGCCCCTAAAAAAACAAAACATAATGACCATTTAGAAAATTTTTATCCACCCTGCCGCAACTGCGATTCTAAGGCGCTCAGGCATCTAGAAAACACGCACAAATAAAAATCAACAGGTGGTGACGCTAAGCTGAAGTTTACGCAACTAAGTTACCATAATGAAACATATCTCGCAGGCTTCTGTGAAAGCGAGCGCACTATTTTATTGCTAAAAGCAAATTGCAAGGTACTTCAACGTAGTGAGATGCTTAAAATAGAAAAAATATAGTGCACCCCTGCAAGACAAACTTCCACTTTAGTCCTATAGGTTCTGGCACATTTCAAATTTAATTGCGAGTTTAAATATACTTGAGCCTTCTTCTTATGGAATCAACATGCAGTCCCAATACTAAACTAAATGAATTTTCATAAGATTGGTATTTTCATTAGGTTGGTTGCTTTGATTACTGCGTGAGTGGTGACTAAAATGAAATATTTATAGAAAGTTATCTTTAGCAGTAAATTGGTTAATGTGCAGAAGGGTTGCCCCTTTGCACAGCTCTTCAATGTGACTTGTGGCCACCTAATTAACTGACTTTGTTAAATGTACCTCTTGCAAGGCTCGCATGTCGGCAATATACGATTTAGTGTAACATCTCCAGGGCCACATCCAATGTCCAGAATTTGGTGACTTTCATCACCAGACACTCTGAATGCCATCTTGTAGAGCTGCGGAAAAATTGCATCATTTTTGTGAGAAAGACGATAATGACAAGTTACCATCGGTAGTGCACCGATGGGTCTTTTGGAAGGCCCTCGTAAAATCAAGATACAGATTGACACCTTCGAAAAGGGCAGTGAGGAACCTGACGTCGATTCCAAAAGAAAAAAAATCCACGAACTAATATAAAGTTATATCTGTGACAGCGCGACAAAAGAAATGTTCTATTGACGTTTATTGCCGAAAGATAAGTACGGCACAATTTGCAGTAAATGTTCGCATTCCAACTCTTCTGTCTTTGATTACTTCCATCGCCTCTATCACGGATAGCTTTGCTTTGTGGTACTAGTCCATCGCATGAACGGAGTGCCGTGTTGCTTCTGCAGCCACCATCGCACACGCTAATATAGCTGCGAGTTCATGAACATATTTTTACGCTCTTTAACGCAGCCGCGCACAGCTGCACAACTGCATTGTGCATGACTTCTAGAGGAATTTCTACTTCTTAGAGGTCTCGTGCACGACTGCCTAAACTCTATTAGACTGCTGGTGATATCAACCAAGGAAAAATAGAGGAACTGGTTTTTGTAACTTATAGTGGCGGTAACCTTGACAGCTCTTGTAGTTTGCATTACACTTTTGTTTTTAAATGTCGTCTAATAAACCTTCTATAGCACTTCAGAGCAACATCATCATTTCGACCACTGCGTTTGCCCGCAATGATTCCGAAGAAAGTTCAGCCTGATATTTCGCAAGCTACCGAATGACAATTAATGCTAATTTCAGTTAAGTAACAGGATCTGTTGCAGCAAAATATCCTGCTGCATCTCTTGCCGTTCCCCGGAATAGCCCCACCGCGGTAGTCAAGTGGCTAAGGTACTCGTCTGCTGACCCGCAGCTCGCGGGATGGAATGGCGGCTTCGGTGGTTGCATTTTCGATGAAGGCGAAAATGCAGTAGGCGCGTCGCTCCAGTTTGGGTGCACCTTAAAAAAACTGCTGGTGCTTGAAATTACCGGTGTCCTCTACTACGGCGTCTCTCATAATCTTATGGTGGTATTGGAACGTTAAACCTCACATATCAATCATGAATATCAATCGTTCCCAGAATACGATTCCACTGTGTGGCCCTCAGTATAATAAAGAGAGAGAAATAAACGTTTATTTAGAAAACAGTGTTCCGTGTGAGGCCTGTTGTCACCCTAAGGTGGGAGGGTTCCCTAGTCCAGGAACCATCTGGCTTCGAGTAAAAAAATAATGTACAGAGATAACGGCTTATCAAATAGCTCATTTTTATGTTTTCAAAGTTTTGTTGCAAATAAGAATGCTGGCGCGTCATTACTGGCACTTGGCTGGGGTGCCTGAGGTCATATTATTTAACCTATCCAATCAGCCGACTGTAGCTCTCCTGAATAACGAACAGCTTTACGTAGGATAGATCGTGCTACGATCATAAAACAACCTTCCTGAAAATAATAACCAATCACGACATAAAACCTTATTGTCAGCTAGTATACAATTATGAAATAACGACATCAATCATTTTTTTACTGGAGGAGGGCCTGTTTAAAAGTGGCGGCCTAAAAAGGCCTGTTTAAAAGGCCTGTTTAAAAGTGGCTGTTGTTTAAAAGTGGCTGCTGTTTAAAAGTGGCAAGACTCAGCCCGCAACAGAAGAACGGGGTGTCGACGGCAGTCAGGAAGTATAACCCACCTCGCGAGCTTTATGAATATACTATAAAAATGTTCTGTTGACGTTTATGGCCGAAAGATAAATATAGCACATTTTAATGTCCGTTGTGTAAATTTTTTTAATGGCAGAGTAGAAGATACTTTTTCACCGAGACCTCGGCATACAGTCAATAAATTATTTAGCATGTCGGGAACTCCGGTATAAAAAAACGCGTTGGTTGAGCGCGAAATTATTGGAAGAAGAGAACAATTCATGTCTTTAATTAAAGATAGAGGGGTACACAGACTTCTTTCTTTGTTGATTGATTGATATACGGAGTTTAACGTCCCAAGAAAGAAGCGAAAAAAAGAAAAGAAAGGCAGGGAGGCTAACGAGATGCTTCTATCCGGTATGCTACCCTACACTGGGGTTGGGGAATAGGCGGTTGAAAGTCAGAGAGTTAAAAAATTGTTGTAGCACCGAAAGGCGGGCGAGTTGGAACTTATCCATAGTGGGCAGCGCACAAAAGGAAACACATAAGAGAAGGAATCAGGACAAGCGCTGGTCTAACAACTGAAAGTTGTTAGACCAGCGCTTATTGGGTAGCTTATGGGTAGCTTATGTGGCAAATTGGGTAGCTTATGTGGCAAGATTCATAGACGCGTTAAGGGAATTACGAGGGCGGTTGATAGCACTTGTTCAATCAAGCACGTTAAGAAGTATACCGCATGTTCGACAGGGGTAGTCTATAAAATTCCTTGCTCGTGCGGGAGTGTCTGCATAGGACAGACTGGTAGATGTATTAATATTAGGCTACGGGAGCATGAAAATTCTTTAAAGGGTGGGGTTCTGTCTCACCTCGCCAGCCATTGCCGCGATTGCGGTTGTATTCCTTCTTTTGAGCAAACCGCAATCATCGACCGCCATCATAATCAAAGGACACGTGAGATTGCTGAGGCTTACCACATGGCGAAGAGTGTTGGCATTTGCGTTAGCCAGCCATCTGTTTCTTTATCTGAACAGGAGATTGGTTTCATTGATCGGATGTAATCTTGCGTAGCACTTGATTGTCTGTGTACACATGTATATATATGCTTTCTTTCAAATAAAACTTTCAGTTGTTAGACCAGCGCTTGTCCTGATTCCTTCTCTTATGTGTTTCCTTTTGTGCGCTGCCCACTATGGAGTTAAAAAATAATTTAGAAAAAACATGGCCACACGTACACACACAAAACCAGTCCACTCAGAGGCGTTTCGACAGGTCAGAAGTTCGCAAGAAGACCAGTAGCGCTTGCACGGCCTTCTTCTGTGATTATGAGTCGTGACGATGGCGCAGTATACTTTCTTCTGACAGCGGCTGGTCATCTAACTTGTTTAGTGTGATAGAAAGTTATTGTCTTTCTAGGTAATATTCAGGGCAGTCACACAGGACGTGTCCAATTGTCCCTTCATCTGCGCAGCTCGCACAGGTGGCGGTGTCGGCCATCCCTATGAGGAACGTCTACGCACGGGTAAACACGACTCCCAACCATAGTATGCAGAGAGCAGTAGCTTCACCTCGTCGAAGTTTTGTTGGAAATTGCAAGCTTAACGTATGATCAAGGGATCATAATCTCGCATGCGCAAAAAGACGCTCATTCCAAAGTGACATGAAGTGTTGGCTAGCAAGCATGCGGAGCATCCTAGCAGCGCCCGTCCTAGAAAGAAATGTTGACTGATCTTGTCTTCTGTATAGGCTGAACGGGCAGCTTGATCAGCCCGTTCAATACTGATAATTCCACAGTGGCTTGGCAACCACTGAAATATAACCTGGTACCTATTCTCCGTTACATGGTGCAGCATTTCTGCTGTCTCAAATCATCATCATCATCATCATCAGCCTGACTACGTCCACTGCAGGACAAAGACCTCTCCCATGTTCCGCCAGTTAACCCGGTTCTGTGCTTGCTGCTGCCAATTTATACCCGCAAACTTCTTAATCTCATCTGCCCACGTCGCCTTCTGTCTCCCCCTAACCCGCTTCCCTTCTCTGGGAATCCAGTTAGTTACCCTTAATGACCAGCGGTTATCCTGTGTACGCGCTACATGCCCGACCCATCTCCATTTCCTCTTCTTTATTTCAACTATGATATCCTTAACAGCCGTTTGTCCCCTAATCCACTCTGCTCTCTTCTTGTCTCTTAAGGTTACACCTACGATTTTTCTTTCCATTGCTTGCTGCGTCGTCCTCAATTTAAGCTGAACCCTCTTTGTAAGTCTCCAGGTTTCTGCTCCGTAGCTAAGTACCGGCAAGATACAGCTGTTATATACCTTCCTCTTGAGGGATAGTGGTAATCTACCTGTCATAATTTGAGAGTGCTTGCCGAATGTGCTCCAACCCATTCCTATTCTTCTAGTTACTTCAATCTCGTGGTTAGGCTCAGTGGTTATTACCTGCCCTAAGTAGACATAGTCTTTTACAACTTCAAATGCACTATTACCTATCTCGAAGCGCTGCTCCTTTCCGAGGTTGTTGTACATTACTTTCGTTTTCTGCAGATTAATTTTAAGACCCACCTTTCTGCTCTCCTTGTCTAACTCTGTAATCATGTGTTTCAATTCGTCCCCTGAGTTACTCAGCAATGCAATGTCATCGGCGAAGCGCAGGTTACTAAGGTATTCTCCATTAACTCTTATGCCTAACTGTTCCCATTCTAGGCTTCTGAAAACCTCCTGTAAGCACGCCGTAAATAGCATTGTGGAGATTGTGTCCCCCTGCCTTACACCCTTCTTGATTGGTATTCTGTTGCTTTCTTTACGAAGCACTATGGTAGCAGTTGATCCCCTGTAAATTTCTTCCAGAATGTTTATATATACTTCATCTACGCCCTGATTCCGCAGTGTCTGCATGACGGCTGATATTTCTACTGAATCAAATGCCTTCTCGTAATCTATGAAAGCTATGTATAGTGGTTGGTTATACTCTGAGCATTTCTCTATTATCTGATTGATAGTATGAATGTGGTCAATTGTTGAGTAGCCTGTTCGAAATCCTGCTTGTTCCTTTAGTTGATTGAATTCTAATGTTTTCTTGACTCTGTTAGCAATTACCTTTGTAAATAGCTTGTATACTACAGAGAGCAAGCTGATCGGGCTGTGTCAAATACCAACTGCTTGTGCGGACCTCGGCGTAGGTTTGACAAAAGTCACAGCAGTGCCGCCTTGCAGTCGTAGAAGATCGTCCACCATTGCGTGCTTTCGTCGTTATTGAAACGCAACGAAGCGTGAAGCGCTGCAAGCTCTGCTGCCGTTGATGTTTGCATAAGCTCTCCTGAATTTGATGGTTGTTGCGTGTGTTGGAATAACCACTACCGCAGTTGAGCTGTTTGGCAGAACGGAGCCGTCGGTGTAGATGTGGGTGCAGTCTTGGTACTTCTCGTACAGCAGAAGTGAGGCGAGTTGCTTGAGGGCTGGTATTGAGAAATCTCATTTTTTCTGGATGCCTGGTATTGTCAGGTTGATGACTGGCTGTTTGAGGCACCATGGAAGAATTGAAGGTCTCGCCGCGGGCGTAAAACCAGATGGTAGGGAGTCACCATGTGTAGTTATTGTTCGACAAAAGAAAGTATGAGGTCTATCCGCTGATAGAGAGGCTAGATGGTGATGGGGAGTCCGGCCCACATGCCTTATGTGTGTTCTCAAAGCTTGAATTTCAATATGGATTTGCACGAGGTGGTTTTTGGCTAAAGCTATAGTCGCCACTGTTGAGGAACCTTGAGGCAGACCTAGACATATTCTAAGCGCCTGTGCCTGAACGCTTTGTATCATGCGTCGATTTGTTTTGCTGGCGTTTGATAATGCAGGCAGGCTGTGTCGTAAAAAGCCAAGAAAAAGCACCCTGTACAGTCGTAACATAGCATTAGGCTGCATTCCCGAAGTCTTTCCAGCGAGAAACTTGAAAAGATGGCATATGCCTGTCAATCGCTTTTCCAAATACGACACATGAGGGCTCCATGATATGTCTCTGTCGACTATGACACCCAGAAATTTGTGAGATCGACGATATGGTATATTTTGACGGTTAATTGACACTTTGTAATTTGACATGGATTTGCGCATAAATGCCAGAAGAGCGCACTTTCCGGAGGAAATTTCCAGGCCTCGATTGCGGAGATACAAAGCAGTTGCAGTAGCAGCTCTCTGTATTCTCGCTCGTAACTTCAGGCGAGTTACCGCAGATGTCCAGATGCAGATGTCATCAGCGTATGTTGATAGATAAATATTGTTTGGTAGGTACGTATGGAGAGCGATTAGTGTTATATTGAATAGCACGAGGCTCAGTACACCACCCTGAGGGACACCATGACAACTGAAATGTGCAGACGTGTTCCCGGCCTCCGTACTCACAAAAAAGGATCGCATTTGGAGATAACTGCATATCCACTTAAACATTCGGCCACCCACTCCAATCTCTTCTAGTGCCGTAAGGACGGCTTCATGTGTAACGTTATCATAGGCTCCTTTGACGTCATGGAACAGAGAGGCACAAAGACGCTTATGGCGTTTCTCGTGTGCAACGTACGTGATTAGGTCGATGACGCTATCGATCGATGATCGACCACGTCGAAAGCCAGTCACGGCATTTGGCTAGATCTCATGATACTCCAAGTACCACTCGAGACGGCCGGGTATCATTCTCTCCATTACTTTACCCACGCAACTAGCCAATGCGATCGGGCCATATGAGGAGAGTTCCAGTGGTGATTTGCCAGGTTTTAGCAGTGGTACTAGACGACTAGTTTTCCAACTTAAGGGGACAGTGACCTCTAGCCAACAATCATTATATAGCTGAAGTAGAGCTATTCTCGCGCGCTCACCCAGATGACACAGGGCTCTGTAGGAGATTCCGTCAGGTCCTGGTGCGGAGGTACGTTTGCATGAAGCGAGGGCTGCCTTGAGCTCCTGAATGGTGAACGGGAAGTCAATACAGGAGTCACGTGGTGGCGGACAACTGCTCAAAAGTAGTACGCTGCTAAGTGCTGTAGTTTGCCCTGATAATCCGGCGCAGAACTCTTCAGCAACGTTCACCTCTGGTCAATTTTGGTAAAGGGCTAAGGCCTTGAATGGTGACTTCTGAATGGGGGATGACCGTAAACCTCATACCATCCTCCATGATTGTGATAAAGGCTTAGGAGGGTCAATTGACTCGCAGGAAGTCATTCAGCGTTGGAATGTTAGCTTGTCCAACCAACGTTGGATCTTCTTCTGCATACGTCTAGCAGTCCGCGAATCTTCTATGTCCTTCGTGCACCGGTACCTTCTTTCAGCTCGTCGTCGTAAGGATCGAAGCCGCTCCAGCTCTATGTCGATGTCCATGACTTTGACAGAGCATAGGATCGTACACACAGTCTCTTGTACAGTGCTCTTAAGTCTTCTTATAAATCGGATGTGTGTTCTTGGCATTGATCTTCCATACCAGACTGAGAGGTTTTCCAGTCCACTTTTTTAACCTTGTCGCGAACTTTAGGAGGCGACAATTCTCTGATCTTGACGTATGTTGAAATGTGATCACTCCCATGTGTATCTATATCCGTAAACCATTCAGTATGCTTGTCTAGGCTTCGCGATAACAGAAGCCAAGTCGAGACAGCTGCTGTATGTTGAGCTACGTAAAAATGTAGGACTGCCATCGTTGAGTAACCAAAGTTCGTTGTCGGAGGCAAAAGACACCAAGTTTCTGCCCTTAATGTTCGTTTTCTGACTTCCCCATAATGTATGATGAGTGTTAAAATCCCCGATGATAACGCACGGGTCAGGCGTTGACGTTATGACGTCACGTATTCTTTTTGGTCGAACCGACTTGACGATGATAGGTATGCGCCGACCACATGGATGTGGTTGGCGCATACCTGTGGTTGGCCTTTTCTTTTTCACTCTTAAGCATACGTATTGATATCCGTCATGAGGTGGTACAGGTTGCAGGATGTGAGGTCTCGGTGAATGAACACGAGCACCTTGCTGCTTTCAGTAGCAGTAGATGACATAAAAGGTTCGTATCGCGAGAATATTATTGCAGTCGTTAAGTTCGGCTCACAGATGACGATTAGGGGAAACATATTGACGTACACAAATCGTCTAAAACCAACAATGCATGATCTTAGACCCCTGGCGTTTCACTGCAGTATTGCTGCTTTACGAACCTCATCCCTAAAAGACCGTTGTGGGTTAGCCATGTTCTACTCTAGGGCTGCTATCACTGGACTCAGCGCGTCCAGTACTTGAAGGGCCCTTTTGGCTGATGGTGTATTCATGTTGCTTAGCACGCGAATGGTTTCCACTAATTATCGCAGCACCACTTTCACGCGATGATCTGGTTTCCTGGCCGTTGCAACATCTTTTGCTTGTTCTTGAGGCGGCTCCTGCTGAGGCTCAACAGGTCGTGTAGGCGGCTTCTGTTGAGGCTCAACAGATCGTGTAGACTGAAGGGGTGGCCATTCCTTTGGTCAGAGAGATCTCTCAGTTTCTTCTTTTTCGGCGCAGACGTTTGCCGTGCTAGGAGCCACGCCTCTCAACTTCACTTGAGTTTCTGACTTTCTCGTTAGATTTGGCACTGTCCTTCATGAGGACCTCCGACGATGACGGCGCCATCGCCTTACTTTTTGCGCAGCTTCTCTGTGAGCCGAGTTGCCTCGTACAATTTGCCTGGGAATATAAATCTCCTTCTTAATCTGAGGACAGTATTTGGAGGAAGCACTGTGAGCACCGTGGCAGTTGGGGCAGTTCTACGTGGTTGCACTACAGTTGTCTTCTGAGTGGTGTTCAGCGCATCTAGGCCACACTGCGGAATTTCTGCCATCGTCCTTCACGTTGCCAATCTTTTGGCACCTAAAGCACTGTATGGGTTTCGGAATAAAGGGGCAAACTTGGTGACGAAAATGGCCAACCTTCAAGTAAGAGGAAAGACAGTCACCCTTGAATGTTATTCGCACACAACGAGAGTGGCCTAGGCGAGCAGCATGCACAATGACGCTGCTTTCACTCACTAGTTTTATCAGTACAGGAAAATCTTCATTGGCGATTTCAGTGTCTATATCATAGATAACTCCTGTTACGGTGTTACCATACGATGGTATGATAGATTGGACTTCGATGTTTCCCAGCTCCGACACATGCTGTAGGGTGTTCAGTGCACTCGGATTCATCACGTCGATTGCCAAAATATTCGTCCTCGTGTATATTCTGATGTCCTCATTTTTGTTAGGCACAATATTTTCAAGATACAAGGACAGCGCTTGCCTGTTGAAGACGCGTCGATTGGCAGTAATGGTCTGCGGCACAAAGAAAATGGGGTGAGGCCATCGCTGAGGCGCAGTTCTCACGGTGGCTGTACTTGATGCTGATGATGCGTTCATGATTCTTCGTTTGGCTAGGCGGTAGTGCGCAGGTTCAAAGCCGTCTTCCGAGAACCCGTCCTCTGATGTAAAGTACAGCTCGGTGCCCTCGCTCTCACTAGATTCATTACCACGCTTTCTTGAAGCAATGCTCATGGATGAACTGGTACCGGGCAGGATCTCCAGGAATTGTACATCCATCGCTGTGATGTAGCTGGGCGGGAGACCCCGCTGTTGCACTGTAGAACGTGGAAAATACAGCACAGACCGCAAGATGTGTTCCAGAATAGAAGCATTTCGTCTTAGACGCCGTAGTGAAGGGCCCCAGAAATTTCGACCACCTGGGGTTTTTTGACGCGCACCCGAATCTGGTCACACGGGTCTACAGCGTTTCCGGCTCCATCAAAAAGGCAGCCGCCGCAGCCGTAATTCGATCCTGCGACCTGCGGATCAGCAGCCGAGTATCTTAGCCACTAGACCACTGCGGCGGGGCTGTTTTTTGTTTGCTACGTCGGCGTATCGTACACGGGAAAATACTTAAAAAACATATGCGCACCTGGAATATATCACTTGAGATGTCGTGGGTAGAGTGATTCCTTTCTGCATACATCGCAGGAGCCAGCACACTCCGGAATGGTACAGCTTCCATATTTTCGACCATGATGTTGATGGCTAGCGCCTTCCCTGAAAATAACAAGCTCTATATTTACCATGTGCAGGTATAGCCCTGCTTATGCAGGCGTATGGCCTAGAATGCTCAAGTTATAAGAAAAATGTATTGTCAGGCCGGGTAGCATTGAGCTACTGCATATTTATTTAATAATACTATAAGCTTAAACTCACAGCATTTGTCATATTGATTACCTCGTATCACAGTTACTCAGGAACCTAGATTACTACAAAATTGACGGCCTAATGGACTTACAAACTATGCCGTATTTGAGGAGGTCCTATAGAGACAATCATACTTAGTGCCAAGCTTTGTCTCTCAGCACGAGGCTTCATTTTTCATGGTCTCTTTTTCATGACCCTCTTTCTCAAGACCTTGGATGACTACCTGAGTACTGTCTTCAATCAGGCTACTTTTCGACAACGACGGCGGTGGTTCCATACAGCAGACACTAGTGAGCATCTTGTAGGGTAAATATGTTCGACAGAGTGAACTGTTGTACTAAGTTCTTGTGACTCAGTACAAATTTCAACCTTTTCCACACACTCAATTAACTTCCCAGCATGCTCCTGTTTCGTTTTTCATGGCTCTGATTCAAAATTTTCATTTCACGCTCCCTTTTTGTTCTTTTTGCTCTGTGAAATAGACTGCACCTTTCATCCAATCAAGGTGTTTCAATACATCTCAAAACAAATGCTCGAATTTTTGTTGGTTGTACAAGCAATATTTCAACACACTTTGAGCTTTAGTAATAGACAAACTGAAACCAATGTATGTTTCGAGATGAAGCTTCCCCGGTATTGTACTAACGAATATCAACAATGCCAGTGCATTCAAGTGCCCGGCGACGAATCATTGTCGTTCCAAACGCCCTGTCTGGGCTCCGCGCTATCAAAGAGCAAAAATACAGGTACATCAGGACATTGAATTTGTGAGAGCGTAATCTGCACCAACGAATGCAGAATAAGAATAACTTGAAGGATGACGTTATGCTTTATCTTTGCATGTTCTAATGCCGTGATATACTGCTCAGGCTCAGCTGATGACTGCTCGCTAAGGTTTAGGAGGGATGAAAGAACAGCACGGCAACCAACATATGATGATATTGTAGGAACGTCACATCAAATTTTCTATTTAACAGCTACAGGGTCTTGTGATAAACGTACCGTAAGTGGGAAATTTCATAACGCCAATACACATTGTCCAGGTTGTGGAACATAATTTGTATCTTATGCTTCAGTAAAGAAGGTAAAAAAAGGTAAGTAGAGAAAAAATGTGTTCCAGGTCTTTTTTTTTGTTTCTAAATGCAGTACACATGAGCATTGCGGCGTGAATGTGGGCTAATAGAAAGTATAGCACAAGAAAATTCAAAGCGAGCATATTCCCTTTCTTTTGCTTTGTTACCGTTGCCTGACTGCGAAGATAGGAGCCAGCAACGTAGCTGCCAGCCGTATCGCAAACGTTTTGTCGTATCATCGCGGCCACTTGCGTTCACGATTCCTCTGTGGCCTTGGCTGACCGTAGCAGTTGCCTCCACATAGATGTCAGCTCTAAACTAGTGCCCGCGCTGAAGCCATATAGAACAGCCCGTGCCTTGCGGTATTGCCAAAACGCTTTGTCGAGAACATTCCTGATAAACGTTTTTCTGGTGACCTCTTTATCAAGTATATTTTTCTGGTAACCTCTTTATCAACACTGAAAATAGATTACGGCGCTCTAACATTCTTTTCTTTGGACTGGACGATGAACCTAAGGAATACTGGGGAAAATCTGAGCAGAAAATAATCGACTTCTGCTCAGAGAAATTAGGCATCACTGTGACGGAACGGCAATTTGAACGTGTGCACCGAATAGCCAAATATACAGAAGACAAGCGGAGACCTATAATAGCGAAATTGGCCTTCTTTAAGGATAAAGAACAAATCCTGTCGTCTGCACACAAACTAAAAGGTTCCGCATTTTCCATACGAGAAGATTTTTCACTGGAAACTCGGCTGTCCCGAAAGAAGCTCATTGAATTCGCGAAAACGCAGAAAAGTGCGTATAAGCTCTCTGTGGACAAGCTACGCATCGCTTCAAAGACATACATTTATGACTCTGCGACGAACACAGTTATCGAATCTGTCAGATAGCTACAGCGTTGCACGCGCGTGCAGAATCAACGACCGAAACATGCTAATACCTCATTGTCGCTGTCAATCGCTAACACACGCAGCATTATGTCGAAGCAGGATTTGATATCTGCTTTTCTGGATGACAGTAAATCTGATATCATTGCATTCACGGAAACTTGGCTAAATCCTGCTATCAGTGACGACGAAATATTCACCTCAGCCAGCATTTATCAAATCTACAGGTGTGATCGCACTGGTAAAAGAGGAGGCAGTGTTCTGGTCGGCATAAGGAAAACCATTACTTCATTTTTTATCAACACTAATTCTGACCTCGAAATAGTTTGGGTAGCTTGTACAGTCCCTTCCTCTAAAATCCTTGTAGGTTGCTGCTATCGTGCGGCGGACTCGGACTCTTCCTTCATTAATATGCTACGTGACAGTATAAACAACGCTGCTGAAATTTTCCAAGCCGATATTATTTACTTACTAGGCGACTTCAACTTTCCGCTCATTGATTGGGCCACACTGTCATCGCCCTGTCACATGTCAACTGAATTTCTTAACTTAACTCTAGATTTCAACCTCTTTCAAACTGTTCTGAAACCTACACGTGGTACGAACACCCTTGATCTTATCCTCACGACCGCTCCGGAAACAATACGTAATACAGATTACCTGGACGGATTCAGTGACCATAATTTACTCCAAGTAGATATAAACATATCCCTTCCCGTAGCCGGTGTACATACAAAACAAATTCGGGACTATAATAAAGGCGATTATCAGGCAATTAACACAAAGCTAAGGTTATTTTCCGAAAACACTCTCCTGCCGTGTTTCCACAATATATCCGTAGAAGAGAACTGGCTACTTTTCAAGCAAGTTTTGTGTACGTTAGTTGACAAGCATGTTCCACTGGTTAAAATTAGCAATGGTAAATCAAATCCATGGTTCAATAAAAAGCTTCTGAGAATGCGGAATAAGAAAAAACGGCTTTACAATAATGCTAAGTGCTCGGGTAGTTCTTCTTCTTGGCTTAAATATAAAACCTGCATAAAAGCATATTGCACAGCTTTAAGTATCGCTAAGGAAAAGTATTATTCTAATGATCTACCCACACTACTGAAAAACAACCCAGCTAAATTTTGGAAAGTCATAAACCCCTCCAGCGAAAACCAACACATCTCATTGCATGACTGCAACAACGTCCCTCTCACAGCTAGCCAGTGTCCAACAGCATTTAATTCCTTTTTCACTTCTGTCTTCACGAAAGAGAACAGTACCAACATACCCAACGTAGCTGAGTTCGATTACCAATTTATGGAACCAATAGATATTCAATTGGAAGGCATAATTACAGCCATAAATAATCTTAAGTTGTCGTCTTCATGCGGCGTGGATGGAATCAACTCAAAGGTGCTAAAGAATACGGTAACGGTCACAAGCAAAATACTACTTCATATATTCCGGCAGTCTCTCGAAACAGGCATGATACCGTCTGACTGGAAGCTGGTGAAAATAATTACAATATTCAAAAGTGGAAATAAAACCTCATGCGAAAATTACCGTCCTATTTCTCTTACGTGTATTTGTTGTAAAATTCTAGAACACATCATCGCTTCACATATTTACAGGCATCTGGAATCCAATCATTTCTTTTTCAAAAATCAGCATGGTTTCAGAAAGGGCTTTTCGTGTGAGACTCAGTTGTTTGAATTTACCACAGAGCTTCATGCAAATGTGGACAATAATTATCAAACTGATTGCGTGTTCCTCGACTATTTGAAGGCGTTTGACAGGGTTGCACACTGTCGCCTGATATCAAAACTTTCCGCCCTGAAAATAGACTCCTGTACATTATCATTGTCTTCTTCCCTATCTGACGCTTCTTCAGGTGTACCACAGGGCAGTGTACTCGCGCCATTACTTTTCCTCATATTCATCAATGATCTTCCGCAACATGTCTCTTCTTGCATAAGGATGTTCGCTGACGACTGCATTATTTACCGTCCAATCAAGAACAGTGAAGATCACCTGTCACTCCAAAACGACCTCGACGTAATTATTGGTTGGTGTAGTGCATGGCTGATGACACTAAATGTCTCAAAATGCAAAGTAGTGTCGTTCACACGTAAACCTAGCATATCCGAATTCTCTTACAGTATTAATCATTCCATTCTATCGACTGCAAAACAATATCGGTACTTGGGCGTAATACTGACACCTAATCTATCCTGGTCCGACCACATTATGGCAATCTCTGCCAGCGCCTCGAAATCACTAGGTTTCTTGAGACGTAACTTGAAAGCTGCACCATCAGGCATTCGCAAATTATCTTACTTGACACTGGTTCGCCCTCAACTAGAATATGCCTGTTCGATTTTGTCTCCCCATCAAAAATACTTAATTGACTCATTGGAAAGAATCTAGAATAGAGCAAGCCGCTTCATTGCCAATAACTACAGTCCGCATTCTAGTATATCACAAATCAAACAGGAACTTTCACTCCCACTCTTGAACATTCGTCGCGACATTGCCCTGCTGTCATTCTTTCATAAAATTACCCATTCTTCCCGAATCACCGTTACTGGTCTGCAAAAACCATATCTCACTTTACGTAGACTACACAATCATCTTAGCTATTCCCGTGTATACGGCTCAACGAACGCGTTCAATCAGTCCGCACTTCCACGTGCTTTCCGTCTGTGGAACAGTTTGCCTGACGACATTGCATCCCAGACAAACTTTGACACATTCCGTCATATCTTATAAAGCCACTTCACATGCCTCAGCAAGTAGATGCCGTATCATAATTCATTGGTCCGCATTGGTTTATTTTTGTGATTGTCACATTCATGTGCGCGAGGATTCTGCCTTGTGGCCGCTGCATGCGCAGGAATTAAAGTGTTTCGCCCACGGTTACTATGCGTGTATCTTTTGTACATGTTGAACTTTTGTACATGTTGGTGCTTTTTGTTTGACTTATTATTTTGCAATTGTTTCTTTTGTATTTGTTTTAGTTTGAGATGTATATAAGTATTGCGTCCCTTACTCAATTGTTTCTTTTGTACTTTTTTCATTTTGAGGTGTCTATATGTATTCCCCCCTTGCTCAATTGTCTGTCTTGTATATTTTTTTCCAGTTTATTTGTATATATGTATAGCCCCCCTTACTCAATGCCCCTCATGGGGCCTGTAAGGTACTTTGAAATAAAATAAATAAAATAAATATGCTCATCAATCAATAAAGATTGCTTTGTCTGATTGTTTTGCTGGCGAACGCTAAGAGGAGTGCGGAATGTCACGCAAGGGTTATTGGTGAGGGAAGGAAGAGGAAGAAAGGAAGGTATTTGTCATGGGTTGTTATATTTGATGGTTTGTACTTTCATGCGTCTAGCGTGCCACGATAGGTGAAAATTTGCATCACTCTGAAGACTCTGAATTCCTCATCGGTCGGTCGGTTGGTCGGGTCGGGTCGGTCGGTCGGTCGGTCGTTCGGTCGGGTCGGGTCGGGTCGGTCGGTCGGGTCGGTCGGTCGGTCGGTCCATCAAAAACTTTATTGAATGATCCTGAGGAGTTTAAGCCACCAGAGTGTCAACCAGGGACATTCTAGCAGCAGCAGCTACTGTAGGCGACGCCCGAGTCGCGGCGGTAACGTGGTGGCGTTCCCCCCGTTCTTGGGCCCTCTGGACTGCCTTTTGTTGGTTTCTGCTATTGGGTCTCGAGTGCCTCCTCCCAGTCGGACTCACTGGTGAAAGGTCCTCGAGGCGACGCGGGACAATGGCAGAGCATGTGTTCGAGGGAACAGTACACATCTGAGCAGTCTGGCCATTGTGAATCTATGTCTGAGTTGTAACGGCTCAGTCGGCCCCGAGATGGGTACGATCTCGTTTCTAGCATGCGAAAAGCTACCTCTTGCGTGCGTTCGAGCTTTGCATGCAGTACAGGGTAATGATTTCTATCCTTTTGGTGGTAGGAGGTAATTTCGTAAATTGTGAGTAGAGGATCATTAACCTGTACGTAAGGGCCCAGCTCTTCGGTGGCTGATTCATCGTCGCACGGGACACTTCTCGTGCTCGATCATGAGCCATTTCGTTGAGGTTGGGTTGCTCGCGTGGACCTCTTTACCCATGTGGCCAGGAAACCAAGAGAGCTAGTGCGAGCCAATGCATTTGCGTGCTTCTAGAATGTGGCCTGCTTGCTGAGCGATGTTGCCGCTTTCATAAGCCCGAATGGTGGCACGAGAGTCTGTAAATACATGGGTATGTGAGGCGTGGACCATCGCTAGAGCTATAGCAACCTGCTCGGCTGTGGCGCTCGTTGCTAGTCTAACCGAGGTGGCTGAGCGTAGGGCTCCATCGCCATTACTACCGCTAGTGTGAAGGTGGAGGAGTTGTATTGCGCCGCATCGACGAAGACGGTAGAGTTGCGATTCGCAGAGGTACGGATGAGAATCGCGCGAGCACGGGTCAGGCGTCTGCCTTTGTTGTGTAGCGGGTGAACATTGGCGTGTAGCGCTATCGGTAGTTCATATAAGGGCGTTAAATAACAAACGAGATGGCTGGCGAGATGGCCGGTATGGCAACTCTGATTTCGTGGGCGACAGTCGCAGTGCAGTGTTTTTGAGGTAGGCTTTTGTGTAATTGAGAGCGGTTTGAAGGGCCTGCTCTAACTCTGTCAAGGAGCCTCCCGGGCACCAGATGTTGATGGGATCTGCGAATATAGCATGGTTTGTGCTAGGGGTGTCACGGAGTTCATCAGACAGTCCTTTCATTACTATGTTAAAGAGAAGTGGAGAAATGACTGCCCCTTGTGGTGTCTCGTTGGAACCTAATGTGTAAATGTCGGAAGTAAAATGCGATATTCGAATCGTGGCTTTTCGGTCTTGTAGAAAAACACGAATGTATGGCTGGAATCTTTTACCGAGACCAAGGCTGGCTGTGGATTCTAGTATAAAGCGGTGGGAGACGTTGTCGAATGTTTTAGTGAGGTCTAGGGCGAGGATTCGATGGACATCACTCGTTTTTGAGTCGAAGATCTGTTTCTTTAGTAATAGCATGACGTCTTGCGTTGATAAGTGTGAACGGAACCCCATCATGTTGAATGGAAAGAGTTCGCGATCTTCTATGTAACACGATACGCTATTTAGGATGGCATGTTCAGCTGCTTTTCCTATACATGAGGTTAGGGAAAGAAAGCGTAGATTGTCGAAGTTTAGTGGTTTACCTCGCTTTGAGAGAAGGATTATCGTGGCTGTGCGCCATTGTTCAGGTACCTGGCCAGTTTCCCACATGTGTATGGTTATTGACTTTTGTGAGTAATGTGATGGCTAGGTCGTCTAAATTTTGCAACAGGTGATTGGTTACCTTGTCAGGACCAGGGGCTGATAGACTGTTCACGTTGTGTAATGCTTCCCGAAGTTCACACTCCGTGAAATGGTCGTGGAGTTCGGGTATTGTTTCGCATTCTATTTGTGGGTAGTCGGTGCGTTATGCAGTTTTTAGAGGAAGGTGTCGTTTGGCGATTTCTTCAAGAAAGAATGATACCGTTCCTCCAGTATTTTTGTGCAAGTGTAGGACACGGTCTATGGCATGGGTCTGGTTGTCTTTTGTTTGGCGGTCGTCAAGCATGTATTTTAGGAGGTTCCATTTACCCCAAGTTCTCATGCGGCCACCGACCGCCGAGCAGAGTTCATGCCATTGCAGTCGTGTGAGCTCCGTGCATTATCATCAGCAAAACATGAATATTTTCCTTGTTTGCTTTCATCTGTGCTTCATACGTTATTTACGCTGCTGTCAGATCGTTTTTTTTTCTTTCTGCTTTTGTCCTGGTCATATATTGCACTCATTCCCAATACTGCTAGCGTCATTTTTCAACGAAATCACAGGCGTGACGGCAATGAGCTTATCGGTTGTTTTTCGGTCACGCTGAGTCTTTTCTTCATTTATATTAGTCGGTCCTGTGTTTGATGAAACTAGCACTGATTTCATTGATATGTGGAACTTAACGTCCCAAAACCACCATATGATTATGAGAGACGCCGTAGTGGAGGGCTTCGGAAATTTCGACCACCTGGGGTTCTTTAACGTGCACCCAAATCTGAGCACACGGACCTACCACATTTCCGCCTCCATCGGAAATGCAGCCGCCGCAGCCGGGATTTGAACCCGCGCCCTGCGGGTCAGCAGCCGAGTACCTTAGCCACTAGACCAGCACGGCGGGGAAACTAGCCCTGGTAACAATTGCAGCCACCTCCATAGATTTTACTTTGAATGTTCTAAGTTACCTTAAGAGAGTTTATAAGAAAATATAGAAAAGCCACTCGACTGTACAGCGCTTTGCAACAAGACTTGGCAATTTTTTATGCATAAATTCCCAGGACGGCGAACGTTCATTCCGCACTCGTTTTTACAAAACACGATGCGAGCAAGCGCATTTATTTTTTTTTCAGTGCAGCGACTCGATTTGTAAACAATAAATGTGAAATTCAGCCAGCAGCCAACTGGTAAAAGCAGAAAGGTTGTGTTTCCTTTAAAACTCATACTTAGCATCGGCCCGTCCTATGCTGCGAACCTCGTACGCACACAAAAATGAAAAAAAACATCGCCCTAGCACTCCGTAGAAATGAAAAGCTGAAACATGCAGCCCGGGTGTTTAGTAGTGGGTTGAACTCGACGTGGCACTGAAGCGTTTTACAAGTGCTGGTTACATGTTCGTGCTTCTTAATAGATTTAGACACACTTTTCACTCGGGTTTACCACAGGGTTTATTTCACATGCCGTACATTGTGCCTCGCTTGATCATGGTCACGCCGGAGTGTAATGAACAGTTAAATGCGTTTCGCTTTGTGTTAATCACAGCGTTTGTGCTCGAACCGCAGCGGTCACAGACGTCGCACCCGAAGCCAATGTGGCGCTGGAGATACTCCCGCCACAGTGGCGTTTGCCCTGGTGAACACAATCCCGCAATCACAACAGTGACGCCACAACGCCACGCTGTTGCAAGCGTCTGACATCACGTGCCAACACAGTAGGGAGGTCTAGGGAAAAACTGCATGCCGACTCCGCGCCGGCACTTAAAACGCAACCAATGACGCGCGTCACTCACGTCATCACCACGACACCACTCACAACGCAGCCAGTGGCGCACGTGCTTGGGACGACGTAACTAATAAGACAGCCAATAGAGACCGGTAACCACACCAGTGCCGAACAGATTTTATTGTTCCTAGCAATATACAGCTGTTGCTGTAAAAACAGTCCAGGAGTGAACGAAGCACTAACAGAAGTACCCACACAGTCCCCGGCCTTCAATAAGCCAGCTTCTTTCAAGAGAGTTATTTCTGTTATGTATAAAATTTTTTAAGTTTGTGTACTGGATGTATGTTATCATTTCAAAATAATATGTTCAGGTAAGACGTCAATAAAACAGTTTATATGTAAATAAATATTATTTCATCAGCAAATTGATTTGGTCAGTATTTATTTTTGTAAAGTGTGCGCTATTATTGTTTATTATATTTGGACTACTCTAGCGATGCGCACCTCAAATTGTGAGGACCAACGCTTAGAATAAAAAGATATAATTTCAACCAGAAACAATCAGGTCAACGGATCTGACATCAACGTTACGCATGCCGCTTTTTCGGTATCCGCATGCACTCATTGACTCTATGGTTTTTCATTATGGATTACGCAAAGGATGAATCAATAATTTTTTCTAATACTAAATACCAGGAGAAGCACCAACCGTGATCTAAAACGTGTACCAAGTCCACCAATTTGCAGCGGCGGCAACGTGACCACGTGGTCACTCCTTTGGGGCGCTATGCAGGATGGCCCGAATTTCGAAGCACTCGTTATCTTTCCGAACCCTGACGACATCTCCTTTCGAGTGAGCTAACAGTTCATGTAATGTTAAATCCATCTCTCGCCGCATTGTATTCCACTGGTTATGATGAGACGCACCGTCCCGTGAAGGGTGGTCGACAAAGCTGGGTGATGTTTTCAAGCCAGATGCATCTTCTTTCGTTTGTTTTTTGTTCAACTGAGTGAACTAGTGCGGGCCAATGCAACAAAAATTTTCAGAAACCTTTTCTTGAGATACTTTTTAGGGGCACGTACTCTTCGCTTTCAAGCTTTTAAAGTCTGCACTAAGAAACCTTTGTTTTAGAATAATCAGCATCGTGGCCCGTGACAGTTCTGGCCGGGTGCCTTATGACATTGCGGCCGTATAGCTCATCGCCATGGACACGTACAGCGATTCTTTTCATGTGCCGAAAGGGACGGAGTGCAGGAAATTGAATTTCTTGGGCCAACCTGCTGAAATCGTCTGAAATAGCGCCAATCTGCACCAGAGCCTCACATAAGCGAGTCCGTCTGTCATCGGCAATAGCTCCTCCGGTGCATCGAGATATGTGTAGCTTGACCTTGCGACCGCCAAAGCCACAATCGCGCAAGGCTAATTAGTCCTCTGAATAAATGTCTCCTCTATTTCAATGTCTGTGCAAACACTGACTATTTATCACGTCTCTAAATGCTCATATATAACACTTCCCACCTCCCTAGTGACCCTTATTAATACTTGAAGTCCGTTTATTGTCGGTATCATCACACGTCTAGTCGCTTTGGCGCCTTCAAAACACGACCATGGTGGCTGCGTGGCATACAGCCGGGAACACGTTGCGAGCATTGTGTGAGCCGCATCTTTCCTGGCGACCCTGCTTCAGGGGCCGAATCAGCGCACTCATTAGGAGGCGAACCGAATGCTGCGGGCGCATCTTCTATCTCACGATTGGTACGTGTAGTTAGTCTTGTAGAGAAACGGTTGTCTACGTGTGGAGTGTCTCTTGGCATAGAATAACAAGGGGGACGATTGAAGGGTGAATGCGATCGCCGTGTACCTTGTCCTCATGTGATCCACATGACGCATGTGCTTCTTACAATCTTGGGTAATTCGAAAAGACCTTCTGCCGCATTCCTCAGCAACTACAATGGGTAGCCATTCCGAGCTGTTTAGGAAATTCTTAATCCACACTTTTTTGCAATGTACATAATATTCTGACATGCCATCCACGTCATATACATCGGCAATTAAGGTAAGTTTTCGTGGGTGTTGCACATCCAGGTGGGACAGCAGCTGCCTTCCAAACACTAGCTCCACTGCTGAGGCACGCTACCGGGCTAGTTGGTGTCATTTATCATTTATATGGGTATGGCGCAGCTGTAGCACACCCAGGTATGACTGCAGCTGCCTTCTAAACATTAGCTCCGCTGCTAAGGCACGCTGCCTGGCTAGTTGGTTGTCGTTCATCATTTATATGGGTATGGCGCAGCTGCAGCACACGCAGGTGATATGGCAGCTACCTTCTAATTATTAGCTCCACTGCTCCGCCACGGTGGTCTAGTAACTAAGGTACTCGGCTGCTGACCCGCAGGTTGCGGGATCGAATCGCGGCGGTGGTGGCTCCATTTTCAATGGTGGCGACACTGATGTGGGCCCATGTGCTCAGACTTGGGTACACGTTAAAGAACCCCAGGTAGCAAAGTTTCCGGAGCTCTCCACTATGGTGTTTCTCATAATCATATGGTGGTTTTGGGACATTAAGCAACACATATCAATGAATGATCTAATCAACATTAGCTCCGCTGCTAACGCACGTTACTGGGCTAGTTAGTTGTGATTCATCATTCATTTGGGTATAGCTCTCCACAAGGACGCAAAAAAGAGACACACGCACACAGCGCCAACTATAGCAATTAATGTTTTGTTTGCGATCACGCATGCCTTTTGTACATTAACAGTAGATCAATAAAACGTACAAAACATGTGAAAAAACTGCACAGCTCATGCGCGCGTTAGCACCGATTGCGACAATCTGCCCTCACCAACGTTAAAGCGAAGATTTTAGATACCATTTTTTAGCTTACAAAGGTGAGGAAGCCACACCCACACATTTTTAATTAGTTTTGTCAATTTCATATGCTTCAAAATTACTGAAGCTATGGGCGTGCGTCCTCTAAAACACGCAGACCCAAAGCGCGTCTAACGCACGCCCCTCGCGCCGTCTCACTAATGATGAAAATAACACGTTGAAGTTGCTGAGTTCTGAGTACTGCCAACGGTACATGGCCTATATAAATCGCTCGCCGTGGACAAGTAACGTCTACTTGTGGTCTAGTTGGCGTCGTTAGCTGCGGAGCAAGTGGTCCTTGGTTCAACGCCCTGCTAAGAAACTTTTAGGAGCGAAACTCCATAAAGCGTGGGCTGAGCGTCCCGTCCTAATCACATTTAGCCACCTCTTATTAGTTCTTCAAGCGGCCGTGGAGGGTGGTACTCGTACATGAATGAAATGCATATACCTTGAAAATGCAAAGGGTACAATACTAGAGGACGTTATTTGTAGTATGATAAATAATAAAAATCGCAGTATATTCAAAGAGTGAATGATGATGAGTGGAGTGAAGCGTCCATCATTCCGTCCGTGCTTCCGGCTGTCCGTTCATTCTTGCTTCCGTTCATCCGAGCGTCCATCCATTCGTTCGTGCAGCCGATTTGTTCATCCGCCCGTCTATGCGTCCATCCATTCATCCGTACGCCTTTCCATCCAATCCATGCGTCCGTCCCTGCGTTCATTCATGCGTCCGTTCATCCATACGTCCGTCCGCCAAACAGACAGACACAGTGACGACGGACGGACGCGACCAGCGGTGATTCACGGTTAACCGATAAAAAGTATGATATTTGCAAGGCGGCGGCCGCTCGCGCTCGAAGACGGAACCCTGATGTGCGAGCGTGCGAGAAAATAGGGAATGACGTCACACGAAGACGTTAGCGATCACGTGATCGTCAGTGGCGCCGTACGCTAAGGGGTGCGGTGTGGGTAAACAAAAGCCATTTTGGCGCGCGCGCTCGTTCAGCAGGTCAGCGGATGGACAAGGCTGGAGAGCGGCGTGCGCGCAAGGCTGTGGCGGCTCCCGCTCGAAGACGGAACCCCGATGTGCGAACGCGCGAGGCAGAAGCTTGCCGTGAAGCTGCGCGGGGGCGTGGACAGTATCTTGGCGTACGAAAACGGGAGGCCGAAGTGGCGCGGCAGCAGCGTGTGGACCCAGCTTCGCTCCACTCTCAATCATTCACCCCGTGGATATGCTTTCAGTTCTTTCTCCTCACTTTTAAAGGCGATAGTCTTTCTTAGGGGCCTTCGTCGCAAAAACTTTGGTCTGTCTGTGTCTGTCTGTCTGTCTGTCTGTCTGTCTGCTTGTCTGTCTGTCTGTCTGTCTGTACATTTGTCTGTTTGTTCACCGTTACCGCGAACCGGGTACTCAAAACAGCTCCAGCTGATCCCTTGTATGGCCGACCCCATCCACAGCGCCCCCCAATGTTGCTCAAGAATCAGCGCTCATACGTGTGCGATTGTCAATTAAAGAACAATTATTGCGCATATCTGAGGCAACATAACAACACATATATATTCTGAATGTTCGTATTTTACTAGAAAAGGCATACGCAAGCAAATCTAAGGACCGTAGCACTTATCACGCTGCGCTGACCATGCAACACTTGCACGAAGAAGCGAGTGTTTCCAACACTTTGCTGAGACGACACGGTGGTGGCACCTACCACTCGCCTTGCATTCTACACCTTATCACCTCTGAGACGAGTGCAAACACCCGTCTCAGGGCCACGCGCTTCGTTTAAAAAAAGAAATTGCAGGATGACGCTCAGGTCTCACGTGTAACGTGACTTGATGCGCTCATTCGCCTCCGCTGCACTCTCGAGGCAATCTAACGCAGCGCCTCGGGAATACCATTTACCGATTTTCTTGCACATAACATCAAAGAAATGTTTTGTTCACTCTCTCCACACGGAAAACTATCGTCTTTCGACGACATTTGCAGATTACATGCAGATACTTGGCCAATTTTTTCCTTTGCAATCTGTTAGTATATATTTTAAAACGTCATATCCACGACGGCAATACGTTAGCGGAGCTGTGGTACACACCAGCATGAGATAGTTTTAGATTCTAGTAATAAATATTGGAAGTTAGCATCCCAAAACCTGGATGTGATTATGAGAGACGTCGTAGTGGGGGCTCTAGAAATATCGACTACCTGGGGTTCTTTAACGTGCACCTAAATCTAGGCACACGAGCCTCAAGCATTTTTACCTTTATCGAAAATGCGGCCGCCGTGGATGGAATTCGATCCAGCGAGCTGCGGGTCAGCCGCCGAGTGCCTTAGCCACTAGACAGGCGGGTAACGAGTTAGCCGACAGGAAAGGCTTCCACAAGTCAGTTTCTAGAGAGCCACTTTTTCTTCAGCCCCCATTCGTAGCCAGTGGATATAGAGCTGATGTTATGTGTTAATCATGTTCTGTTTGAAATAGTGCTGCATTTCGGAGGAACTTGATGCTGTTCCATTATATAAAGCTATTATTTGCGGTATGCGAAGAGCGGCGAACAGTGGTCGTACCACATCCGTTGCTGTGAAAGTATACTGTGACATCACTTGTACTACTTCTGATTACTTGGAAAAGGCATCAACAATGATTAAAAAACTCTTGGTCAACGGCTCGCAAACTTGGCATGAACAACCTCCCATGGTTCAATCAAACGGAGCCATTCCAAAATCGCAACAGGGGAAAGAAAATGGCTGTGCGTTTACGTGTCTCACTTTATCGCACCTTCGACTCTATGTCAGCGTCCAAACCAGGCGACTACAGGTGATTGCGAGTAAAATATTTCAACATAGCCATTCCCGGGGGATTAGCAGGAAGGAGAGTCAAAGCTTCTTCTCTTGCTTTCGTACTGACTCGTATGTCTCATGTAATTTATGACTCGTATGTCTCATGTAACACAATCATAGTGCGTGGAGAGTTATTGTACCCTACCTTTGTACGGTTGCAAACTTGCACCCTGCCAAGATGCCGTTGATCCGGTTTGTAGCTTAAGGTGAACTTGAGAAAGTGAGGGTCCAACCACTGTCTGTCTGACTACCTTCTCAGCAGCCCATGGAGGTTACCACAACCCTTTATGCATGAGCACATCCCCTAGTATCACCAGCTCGTCGATATTGGAAGTCAGAGGAAGTGTACTCAAAGCATCTGCATCCTGGTGTCTTTCTCCTCTCGGTACATGAACTCATAAACATAGGCGCTCAAAATCACACACCAACGAAGCATTCGTGGTGATGAAACTTGCTGAATTTAGTTTATATGACAAACTATTCGGGGAAGTAACTTATCCTCAGTCACGATGAGTACCTGAAAACCGGCACTTTACTGGTGAAAATGCGGGGCTCCAAACACAATTGAAAGTCGTTCCTTGTCGAGCTGAGGATAATTTCTCTCAGATTTTCCAAGGGTTCGTGAATCAAAGGCAATACGTTGATATTTATTGCCTGTTTTCGTACATTTGCGCAAGTAGTGCTCCTAAACCATAACGCGAGGCACCACGTCTCAGCATCCACGGACGAGAATCGTCGTAATGCACAAAAACCGTACATGCACACAACGCATCCTCAGATATCTTAAACCAGCCTTGTGCATAGCTCTTTTAAGTGCGAAGCGTTTCTTAGCGAACTTCATCGAGTCTATCTATCTATCTATCTATCTATCTATCTATCTATCTATCTATCTATCTATCTATCTATCTATCTATCTATCTATCTATCTATCTATCTATCTATCTATCTATCTATCTATCTATCTATCTATCTATCTATCTATCTATCTATCTATCTATCTATCTATCTATCTATCTATCTATCTATCTATCTATCTATCTATCTATCTATCTATCTATCTATCTATCTATCTATCTATCTATCTATCTATCTATCTATCTATCTATCTATCTATCTATCTATCTATCTATCTATCTATCTATCTATCTATCTATCTATCTATCTATCTATCTATCTATCTATCTATCTATCTATATATCTATCTATCTTTCTATCTATCTATCTATCTATCTATCTATCTATCTATCTATCTATCTATCTATCCATCCATCCATCTATCTATCTATCTATCTATCTATCCATCCATCCATCCAACCATCCAACCATCCATCAATCAATCAATCAATCAATCAATCAATCAATCAATCAATCAATCTCGCCGCCAACAACTTTTAGCTCTCCTGGCCGTTTCGATTATGGCATTGATACCAAACTTGATATGGCAAAACATGACTGTATGAAGAACATATTTGAGTAGCCTTAACATGAAAATATGACATGTATGTCATGAACGTCATTATTTACATTTTATGGTCCTGCAGCTCTCGCGGTGGTTTCGTTCACATGGCATGTTGCAAAACTGGTATGGTACGACAAGCTTTCATGGCGAATACCAGTGACAGACCCTGAATAAAATCATGACATGCGTGTCATGTAACAGCATGACCACATGCCACGCTCATGATGCGCTCGCGGCCGTGCCGCTAGCGTCAAATATACCAAATTTGGTATACAGTACGTGAATGAATAACGAAGGTATATGACTGGTGCAAGCATGATAATCATGAGATGCGTTTCATGTAACAACATGACTTAATGCTACGCTCATGATGCACTGGCGGCCGTTTCGCTAGCTTCACTTACACCAAATTTCGTATTACTGGGCGTGAGTGGATGACGAAGGTATGATACTGGTGCAAACATGATAAACATGGGATCCGTGTCATGTAACAACATAACTACATGCTAGGCTCATCATGCGTTCACGGCCGTTTCGCTAGCTTCACATGTATCGAATTCGGTATTGAGCGACGCGAACGCATGACATAAGTAAATAAAACTTACAAACATGATAATCACGACATGCGTGTCATGTAACAACATGACTACATGCCACACTGGTGATGCATTCGCAGCCGTTGTGCAAGTATCACATATGCCAAATATGATGTTACGTGACGCCAATGGATGACGAAGGTATGTGACTGGTGAAAACATGATAATCCTGAGATGCACGTCATGTGAGAACATGACAACATGGCACAGTTAAGGCGCCAATACACTTCGACGTGACGTGGTGCGCGTGCTCGCTGGCGTTCATTAGTCACGTGAAGCCGGCGTTGCCACGCCAGGCGCCGGTCCTGCCATATATTCGCAGGTGCGCGCCGCGCTGCGTTGATTTGACGCATGCGTGTTTCAGCGCACCCGGAATCCCTGTGTCACGAAAAGAGGGAGACGCAGTGTTGCCTTGGTAACGCATCGGCGCAAAACGCAGCATGTCGCATTTCACGTTGGTTGCCATCAGACCACTCCGACGGGCGCTGGTCGCACCTGGTGTCAGACTATAGAGTGCTCGAGTTTTGTTAACGTAGCGTGGCTGTTCCCCTCATGCGCGTGCGTCCACGCTACATTGAAATATATTGGTCCCTTCATGATACGTTCGCGGCCGTTTTCTTAGCTCCACATATACCAAACTTGGTGTTACGTGACGTAAATGGATGACGAAATATATGACTGGTGCAAACATGATATTCTCTACACGCGTGTCGCGTAAAAACATGACAAAATACCAGGCTCATATCGTGTTCGCGACAGTTTCGCTATAGCTCCACATAGACTAAATTCGGTATCACGTGACGTGAATATATGACGAAGGTGAACGACACATCTAAACATGATAATCATGGCATGGAAGTCATGTACGGCATCATTTACCTCCACGTCGTAACCTTGCGCTGATTTTAAAGTGACGTAGCAATTTTTTACATTTGTGCTTCGAATATCATTGATTCTCACTGTGCGTGGGATCTGCCAATTTTTCGCTTAGTTTCTTTATCCAATACACCTGCAGAGGTACGGCAATGAATGTCTTGTCGCGGAGGAAGCAGCCACAAAAACTTCTCATAGTGATAAAGGATTCCAGTTGCCACTTGCTTGTTTTTTTCTGGTGCCCTCGTTATTTCGTCGAGCTTTACAGACGTGGGCTCAACTCTCTTAGAACTCACTTTGTATTCCAGGAACTGCGCTTTGCGTACCCTAATATTGACTTTTCTTTGTTGTCTTTAAGGCCTCCTTGGTGCAAACGCCGCAGCTCTGTTTCAGTAAATCTGAATGTTTTAGGGGCGAAGCTCTTTAAAGGCGGGGGTCTGTAGATCCTTCGATGTATGTAGTTGTAGTAGGTAGCCACCAGTGGCGCATACGTTATGTAGAGTTGGTATGTGCCACAGAAGATGTGGGATACGAGATGGCGGTACTTGGAGTATGCACTATATAGACGCACGGACGGATGTACAGAAAAACAGACTAGCAGACGGATGGATGGACGCGCTGATGTACGTGCAGATGGACGCGCGAACGGATGGACAGACAGATGGACGGGCTCACGGAGGGACGCACGGACAAACAGACGGGCACATGAATGGGCGCACGGATGGTCGTGCGGACGGAGCGAAACAAGAACGAACGGTCAGACGAAAGCACGGATGGGCTGACGGACGCTTCGCCCCTCTCATCACCATTCACACCGTGGATATGCTGTGATGTTTTTTTCGTTTCGCGCTCCTATGAAGGACGCCCTCATAAGTGTCCTTCGTGGGACGCTCTCATGAAGGATATCATCCAAATAGGCGCAAACACAGGGCAGTCCAGTGAACGGAGTGTCGCGGGAGCAATATCTCGCGGAAAACCTTGTTCTTTTTCAGCTACAGCTGGAGTTTGTTCTTTACCAGATGCCCTTGTTGGCGGCGCCGTTTCACTCTTCGCGGGGAGCGCGCCTTGAGGAAGAATGAGTGAACAGAAAGGGCCGCGTCTGGTCGGTCACTGTGCGCTTCGCGCCAAGGCAGGCACCGCGCCGTGCTTTGGACCAGACCGCAAAAATTAGGTGCCTTTCTCCTTCTTCTAACGACTGAGCCCCCACGCTTCAAACGAACGAGCCGCCGCTTCGGTCCTCCGGGGACAAAGGGCACCTAAATTTGAGCAATGGTGAGCGCGTCAAGGCCGTTTCGGAGAACGCGCCCGTTTCCAGAAGCTGCCACAGTTTTATCGCGAGGCAGGATTCGTTTCCTTCGCGCCCCGTGCGCAAACGACTGCAGGCAGACAGCGGGGGTACTTCGCGGGACGACCAGAGGCCGAAAATTGAGACCATGTGTGCGCGTCGCCTCTGCTTGCCGGAAAGTGGTGTGTACAGAGGGTGAACTGATATTGTCGCGAGACAGGCTTCAGGCAACCACATGTTTATTTGATTATCCTCGGCTTGCCTGGTTGGTCCGCGCTACCGAAGACGCTAAAAAAACCCTATTTAAGCAGCGACTCGAGCTTTTTTGGAGGTGAGCGGAGTCAATCAATCAATCAATCAATCAATCAATCAATCAATCAATCTGATTTTTATTCACCAACCAATGAAAAGATTACAAGATATCTGGACCGTTAGCCTACATTGGCTAGCGATCGGTCCATATCGGAGTACATAAAAGCAGCTTAGCAGAGCATATTTAGCAGTAAACACATATATACACAATTATTTACACATATAACTATTCACATATGCACATACATACTATATACATAAGCGCGTGTACATATATGCATTTTCCCAACATACCCAAATATACTTTGTTTCATCATCATCGTCATATATAATAAGTGACTGGGTAAAAGCACTAATTAGCGCAGGAGAAAGTGAACAAAAAACATATTTATATGTCTTGATGCTGCAAGCAAAATAATTTCACACTGTGCTTAAAATTTCTTGACACTTTAACTTCTAAGGGTAGTCGGTTCCAAATTTTAATCCCATGAAATTACAATAAGCGTTTTCTGTATAAGTTATAGCTTGTAGGTAAGTTAAAATTGCCATTCGATGCGTGTCTAGTGTTTCGCGATGGTATTTTAAATAGAGTGGAGAGGGGAAAGCTAGTGCCTATAACTTTCTGAACAAAAAGGGCAACCTTATAATAGCGAAGTGCCCAAACTGGTAAGATTTGTTGTTCCTGAAATGTAGTTTTATATGAATTTCCATGGCTTCCACCTATTATGCTTATGGCTCTCTTTTGTAGTCGTAGTAATGGCTCTAGGTATTTCGTATACGTTACACCGCACGATTCAATACAGTAGCTAATATGTGAATGACAGAAGGAAAAATACAATGTTCGAAGCACGCTGGGGGGAAATCATTTGCGTGCTTTGATTAAGGTATAACAACCATAAGCCACCTTTCTACAAACACTATGAATTTGTTCTTCCCAGTGAAGGTGCTGGTCAAAAAACACTCCTAAATATTTAAAAGAAACTACTTGTTCGATAGGACTGTTGTTCAGGTAAAGTTGCATAGACGCCATGTCAATATCCTTTCGCCTTGATCGAAAAACAACATACTTCGTTTTCCCCGAATGTAGTGTCAATTTATTCTGCATAAACCAGTTGCTTACGTGTGTCAATTCAGACATTAGGTTGGCTTGCAGTGCTGAGAGACTATCTCCTGTGAATACTATGGCGGTATCGTCCGCGTACATTAATGCTTTAGAGTACACTAGTGTTTTGGGGAAATCTTTTTTAAACAGAGAAAAAAGTACCGGGCCTAATACGGATCCCTGGGGCACTCCACACACTGTTGTGCTGTATGCTGATTCGTTATTGTTAATAACCACTTTTTGTTCGCGCGAGGACAAGTAGGTTGAGAAGAACTGGAGTGAACTGTCACTGAAGCCAAAACTTTCAAGGCTTTGTAATAGTATGTCATGGGGAACTGTATCAAATGCCTTTTTAATATTTAGGAAGACTGCTATTGCGATTTCACCGTTGTGGAGCGCGGTGATTATATTGACACAATGTGACTTTAAATTACGCGCGCTAGCAAATACTTGTGCCTCCTAGATGATTTGCGACGCACGAGCCTGCGGGACCCAGCTGCGCGCGAACTGTGTTGGAAAAGAAGAAGAACGTAGAAGAAGAGGCAGAAGTGAATCCTCGAGACAATCTAGCTGTAATATTATTCTCGGGCACAAGTTCGCCCTACCTACGTTAGCCCATTAAAAGAGTTCATTGAAGAGTGCGTTACAAATCTGGTGGAAGCGCTGGGTGTGATGCCAAGCCCTTCTCGAGTGACGGAGCACAGTCCAGAACCACAGCGATTTCGACCCAACGAGCTGACGCCTGTTCATCAGCGCTGCAGTCGACGCCTACGTGGTGAGGGTCCTGAATTTTCACCTTTATCGACTTCCCTTGGAACATCAACGGCTGTGAACGGGTACGCAACCGACATGACAGCTCAGGTCACTCCAGCCAACATTGCCGTAAACCACCCAATGCTACCAAAGCCTTTCCACGCCGAAAGCTACGAGGACGCAGAGGACTGGCTTGAGCACTTTGAACGCGCCGTAAAGGCTAACGGATATGGGGAAGAGGGCAAACTTGGAAGTGTTTACTTTGCACTGGAAGATAGCGCACGAACGTGGTATGAAAACCACGAAGCTACCTTCCGGTCATGGAATGATTTTCGACGGGAGCTGCTCGCTGCTTTCCCGAACACAGACCACAAAGAGAGAGCTGAAGCTGCGCTCCAGACAAGAAATCAGCGAAATAACGAAACTGTCGCCATGTATCTGGAAGACATGTCTCGCTTATTCCGCCGAGCGGATTCAAATATGAGTGAAGACAGAAAGCTGCGCCATCTAATGCGAGGCGTGAAGCAAGAACTCTTTGCCGGACTAATTTGAAGCCCGCCGCGCACCGTCGACGAGTTTCGTTCCGAGGCGACTACAATGAAAAGGACGCTACAACAGCGAGCAAGGTTATACAACCGGGATGCGATCGTCACTTCCTTGGACATGTTGCCACTAGCCTTTGGTAACGGCATGGAAGCACTACGCGAGATGGTGTGGTCTGTTGTGCGAGAAGAGCTGCAGAAGCAGCGTCTTGACCAGAACGCTCCAATGCTTTCGTCTCTGGCCGATGTGATCCGTGAGGAGGTCAGGCAGGTGGTACGCGAACCTTCGAGCAACGCAGAGCCAGGGCCGCCACTACAACAGAAGACGAGAGTGACGTATGCTGATGTGCTACTACGAGGACCTCCTGGACGTGCGGACGTCGCGGCGGCTACATCTATGCAGTACCCGATGCCGCCGACCACCCTGCAGCCAATGCCAGAGAGGAGACTAAGGAAGAGCGATGTCTGGCGCACTCCCGACAGGATACCACTGTGTTACCACTGTGGGGAGCCTGGTCATCTCTACCGAACGTGCCACTACCGCCAGGCAGGTCTACTTGGTTTTCCTGTTAATGCACCTAGACCACGAAATGGTGAACGTCCCTTCGAAATTGAAGAATACCTGTCAGGTCGTCAAAACTCAAGTGGCTTCCAACGACACCAACCTCGTGCAACGACAACGGGGAGGTATAGATCGCCTAGCCCCCGACCTTCAGCAAGCTCCCCAAGGTCTCGTTTCCCAAGCCCACGTCGGGAAAACTAGAGTCAGCGACCTGTGGAGGCAAGGCCGCTGTCGACGCTAATGCAGAAAAACCTCCATTGCTGACTCTGAACGACGACCGATTCAGAAACCGGTGCTTCGATAGTGACGTTGCTTCCGATTTACGTGTGTTCGTTGACGGCTACGAAGTCATCGCACTGGTAGATACCGGCGCAGATTATTCACTGATGAGTAGCGGATTTTTTAAAATACTAAAGAAAGTGCTGACTCCTTGGAAGGGACCACAAGTTCACACAGCAGGAGGGCACCTCATCAACCCTACTGGAATATGCACAGCAAGAATCGGAATACAAGGTTTCACGTACGTCGCCAGTTTTATTGTGCTGCCGGAATGCTCAAGAGACTTGATTATCGGCATGGATTTCTTACGAGCTAATGGCGCTGTAATTAACTTGCGAGAATCTTCCGTTTCATTCTCGACTAGGCACGCGATTGCTACCTTTGAAACGGAAGAAAACGTATATGACCTTTGTATTGCAGATGATGGCGTCATGGTGCCGCCAAGATCGAGCATATGTGTCGCAGTAAACAACAAAGCATTTAGTGAATTCGAAGGATTTGCTGACAACAACACTGTCTTACTACTCCAAAGAGGGATCTGCATTGCACGAGGCCTTGTTAAGTTACGTGACGGATGTGCAAATGTTCTACTCACAAACTTTGGAAATGAGGTGCAGCACGTTGCAAAAGGAACCGTCATCGCCAGTATGAATGATTTCGTCCAGGTTACGGAGCTGCGCACTTTCGAAACCAATGAGTCTGATTTCGAAGATGTGGAGTCTGTCCTTGCAGCCATCGACATCAAGCCAGGCCTACTACCAAGCGAAAAAGAGCAAATAGAGGTTCTTTTAAAGGAATTCGCCGAATGTTTCTCGTTGTCATCTAAGGTTCGACGCACTGCTATCGCCAAACATCGCATCATTGTCGACGAGTCAGTGAGGCCAATACACCAGTATTCCTACCGAGTGTCACCAAGAGAAAGAGAAGCTGTTGGTAATCAGGGGAAAGAAATGCTCAATGACGATGTAGTCCAGCCTTCATCAAGTCCATGGGCATCACCTGTTGTTCTTGTGAAGAAAAAAGACCAAACCTTACGTTTATGCGTTGATTATCGGAAGCTGAATGCCGTCACCAAACGGAATGTTTATCCTCTGCCAAGAATTGATGACACTCTGGATAGGCTGCGAAATGCCAGGTATTTTTCCTCATTGGATCTTAAAAGTGGGTATTGGCAGATAGAAGTTGACGAAAGAGATCGCGAAAAGACAGCGTTTGTGACACCGGACGGTTTATACGATTTCAAGGTACTCCCTTTTGGCCTTTGTTCAGCACCCGCCACATTCCAACGGATGATGGACACAGTGCTTTGTGGTCTTAAATGGCAGTCATGCCTGGTTTATCTCGACGATGTTGTAGTTTTCTCTCCTACCTTTGAGCAACATTTGGAAAGGCTCCGGGCTGTGCTCGCTGCGATCGAATCAGCGGACTTGACGATAAAAGCGCAGAAATGTCATTTCGGCTTCCGTGAGCTCCTTTTTCTCGGCCATGTCATCAGTGCAGAAGGCGCCCGCCCAGACCCTGCAAAAAACTGAGGCCGTAGCAAGATTTCCGAAGCCAACAGACAAAAAGGCTGTTAGGCGATTTTTAGGTCTCTGCGCCTATTATCGACGGTTCGTTAAAAATTTTTCACGAATTGCTGAACCACTGACGCGGCTGACAAAAGAGGAAATGCCTTTCGTATGGCTTGCCGAACAAGAGGATGCCTTCAATGAACTACGAAAGTGCCTTCAAAGCCATCCTGTTCTGGCTCATTTTGACGAGGAAGCGGAAACCAATATCCACACGGATGCAAGCAATTCAGGTCTTGGGGCCGTGCTCATCCAATGACAAAACGGACAAGAACGAGTCATTGCATATGCCAGTCGCACTCTTTCGAAAGCTGAGGTGAACTACTCGGCGACCGAGAAAGAATGCCTTGCCGTGGTATGGGCTATCAGCAAGTTTCGACCATATTTATATGGTAGGCCTTTTCGAGCTATAAGTGACCATCATTCGCTATGCTGGCTGGCTTATCTCAAGGACCCATGTGGACGGCTTGCACGATGAAGCTTGCGATTACAGGAGTATGATATCACGCTTGTGTACAAGTCAGGTCGCAGGCACAGTGATGCGGACTGCTTGTCACGTACTTCGATTCAACCTGCTGCTTCTGCTTCCACCGAGGGTGGTGAAGATTTCATTTCTTGGGAGCTGTGACACCATCAGAGATGGCACATCAGCAGTGATCCGACCCTGAGATACTCCTCTTGATCAAGCACCTACAAGGACAGTCTATCGATGTTCCACGACCTTTTGTCCGCGGCTTGTCAGCGTTCGTCCTACGAAACAACCTCCTGTATAAAAGGAACTTTGACAACAATACAACGACATTCCTGCTTGTCGTGCCTTCACCTCTGCGACCAGAGATTTTGGAGGCTTGCCACGACGATCCATCAGCTGGACACTTATGAGTAAGCAGAACGTTTGCACGCATCCGCACTAAATACTACTGGCCGAAGTTGCTTAGCTCTGTACGACACTATGTCAGAACCTGCCGGGACTGCCAAAGACGTAAAACGCCACCGCTAAAACCAGCAGGTCTCCTTCAACCGATAGAATCACCATAAGCCCCATTCACACAAGTGGGAATGGACTTACTGGGCCCATTTCCTACGTCGTCATCGGGAAAACGGTGGATAATAGTTGCGACCGACTATTTAACCAGATATGCCGAGACAGCGACTCTTGTTAAAGGATCAGCCATTGAAGTAGCCGAATTCTTCGTCTCCAACATCGTTCTGCGGCACGGAGCTCCAAAAGCGTTGATCACGAACCGAGGGACTGCATTTACGGCCGACCTGATGAACTGTATTATGAAATTGACGCACACCAGTCATAGAAAAACGATGGCATATCATCCTCAAGCAAATGGTCTTACGGAATGACTGAACAGAACGCTGGCTGATATGTTGTCAATGTACGTTGATATAGAACACCGTACTTGGGATAAAATATTACCCTATGCAACATTCGCCTATAACACTTCGATGCAAGAGACAACACGGATGACGCCATTTCAACTTGTTTTTGGCCGGACGGTAACGACACCTTTAGATGCAATGTTACCTATTGACGAGACGCCCGAGAATTATTATGACGTTCACGACTACATACAAAGAGCAGAAGAAGCCAGACAGCTGGCACGATATCGCATTCTCCAGCAGCAGAAAACCGACACACATCGATACAATCTGCGAAGAAGAGACGTCTAGTACGCACCAGGAGACAGAGTATGGGTGTGGATTCCTGTACGAATGCGTGGCCTGTCAGAAAAACTGCTTCGCCGCTATTTCGGTCCGTACAGAGTGCTCCGCCGCGTCGGCTCGCTCAACTACGAAGTTATGCCAGAGGGACAGGATATTTCATCCCGACGGCGGCATCGCACGGAAACTGTGCATGTCGTCAGGATGAAACCATATCACGACAGGCAATGAAACGCTGAAGATACAACGTTCTTTGACGTTAACGACATCCCCGACGAGGGTTTGTGAATGACTGCCATGCAACCAGTTCGACACAAGCATCGGGACGATGCACTCTGGGAAGGGGGGCAATGACACAATGTGACTTTAAATTATGCGCGCTAGCAAATACTTGTGCCTTCTAGATGATTTGCGACGCACGAGCCTGCGGGACCCAGCTGCGCGCGAACTGTGTTAGAAAAAAAGAAGAACGTAGAAGAACAGGCAGAAGTGAATCCTCGAGACAATCTAGCTGTATTATTATTCTCGGGCACAAGTTCGCCCTACCTACGTTAGCTCATTAAAAGAGTTCATTGAAGAGTGCGCTACAATATTGTGCGAGAGGGTTAGAATGGCTGAAGCAGTAGACCTAGCGGAAACGAATCCATGCTGTTGTGGGCATATGATGTCGTTGTCAACCAGAAAGCGTTTTCATTGAAGGACAAAAATCTTCTCGAAAAATGTATTAAGAGAGCTTAGAACCGAGATCGGTCTGTAGTTTTCAGGGTTGTTTGAGTCCCCTGATTTGTATACAGGAACTACTTTGGCGTTTTTTAAGCTAGATGGATATACAAAGGACAGGTAAACGCATGGTTTGAAAATATGACATATCGGAGTGCAAAGAAGGTTAATGTTATCTTTAATAACCTAACTGGTATTCTATCGTAACCAGTGGCTTTATTGACCGGCATCTTAGCCACGGCAGATTTGATTTTATCTGTTGTGACAGCTGCAATGTTGAAATCAATATCAATTATTTCGGGGATAGAAGGAGCAGATATCAACGAGAAAAACTCTGAAGCAAGGTTAGCGCCAATAGTAGTGAAATATGCATTGAAATTTTCTGCAACCTTTGAGGAGATGTTATCTGGAAGAATGCGTTTTGTCTGGCCTATGCCTGTAACATCTCTGACTACTTGCCACACCTTTTTAGCATTGCTCCCGTTTCATGTAATACTGTTTGTATAATACTCCCTCTTCAATTCACGTTTTATAGTAACTGATTTATTTCTATAGAACTTGAAGCTTTCGCGGTGTTATGTGTTGCTTCTATTGTTTTTCCACTGATTATAATATGAATCCTTTCATTTCAATATTTCTAAGAGGTCGTTAGTCATCCATGGACAAATGGCGTGATTGTAGTTACGACGTGTACGTTCACGTGTAGACCGCCTAAACAAACTGCTTATCGACTCCAGAAAGTTTGCACATTCCTTTTCTATGTCATTATCATATATGCTCTCAAAGTCAACATCCTGAAGCAATCGGTTCAATTGAACATAATCCACATATGCCGAACGCTGCAATCGTGATGCACCGACCTTCGATAGGTATTTACATGAAATAAACAGAAATGTTGGGTTATGATCGGTAACGCTTACGTCATAAACCCGGGCACTCACGTCCCATTCGGCGTGACATACCATGTGATCAATAATGGGTTCAGATTGGTCAGTGACACGAGTCGCAGTTGAAATGGCATTTTTAAGGTTAAGTGACTCGAGTAAAAATAAATAATCAGATCTATTTTTCAGCAAATTAATATTGAAGTCTCCGCATGCAACAACTAGAACTTGAGAGGCTATCAGAGATGTCATCAGGTATTCCATAGCACAGATAAATTCATTGACCGCTGAAGAAGGTTGGCGATAGACGACGCCCACTGTGATTCCCCGCTTAATCTGAACAAATATCATTTCGGCTAAGGGAGTCAATACAGAGTTTTTAGGAAGAAAGTCAAAATCAATTTCATTTTTATTAAACAGCGCAACGCCTCCACCACGGGATGAACTCGGGCGAGGCATAGATGCCACAGTGTAACCAGGTAAAGTAGCGGTCTCGCCTTTTTTTCAACCAAGTTTCCGTTACGGCAATTATATCGTATGTGAATTTGTGTTGGGGCAAATATACTAGTAGGTTATCCAAGTTCTTTCTAATGCTACAAAGATTGCAATGCAAAATTGAGAAATTATCTTGCTCTTGCCATGCCTGTTCAACTTGGGGGATAGTCAGAGCCATTGTAAGTAATTAGGTAGTGCTTGGTTGAGGTCACTCAACAATATTTTAGATAACTTGAGCAAGGTCATTAGCGCACGTGATATGGATCACGCTCTAGTTCTCTGTCTTCCTCATCAAAATTTTTCCCTGTGACACCCAAGTGTACTTCCACTTTTTTCACGTTTAGTCTTCAGGCCGTATCCCAGAAGTACCTTGTTGGCAGGGCTTAGGTGCTCATTGATGTAAACTGGACTGTTTTCGCCTTCAATACCCAACACTGAAGTGTTAAGTCTCAATTTTCCTGCCGCCTTCAAGACATTCTCCCTTACAGTCCTTGTAGCAAATTTCACTACTATATTCTGTGTCTGCTCACGTCTAGAAGATACGCGGTGAATGACATCAATGTCCGATTTTTTACGTCTACTTTTACACAGCTACATATTGTTTTCATTGTTGAAACTAGGTTTTCCGATGAGGTCATCGGGATGCCCTTGATTTCAAGGTTATTACTTCGACTGTACTGTTCCAACGTAGTCAGTTCCTTTTTCACCTCGTTTAACTCCTTTGAGAGGCGGTCATTATCTTTTTTTATCTCGGTATTCTCAGCCCTCACAGTGGTATGTTCCTTCTTCACTGTTAGTAGCGTGGTGTTGAATTCCTCGAACCTCTTATTTATAAAATCCATTCCCTCCTTGATGGGTTCAATTTCCTGCTCAATTATTTTCTTCAGGTCCTTCTTTAGATTGTCATGGTTGTCACTAACTCTAGCCCTTAAATCAGCAAGAGCCCTGGCCAGTTCCTTCACAGTCGAAGGCTGTTTTTCGGACATGTTCAAAATGATCACACGTCTTCACAGAGCAGTCTAGGAGCCTAATTTTAAAAATTCAAAGTGGTCAAGGCCAGAGCACGTACCTGCACGAAGCAAAGGAAGTGATTATGTACTGCTCGATGCTGCTGCTGCCTAGACTGCTCTGGAATGATGAGCCGTCTGCTGTGGGCAGCGGTTTTATAGCGTTATGGTGACGTCAGTAGTTCAAGCGGGGGGCGTAACTTTCGATGGCCAGGTGAGGGACGCACTTCACAGTTTCGGCACGTGTAGTCAAGTGGCAGCGGAGTCGGATGTCCCCGGCAATATCACGAGCGGGTACCGCGGTGGATTCGCCGTTGCTCGTCGGAGTGCTGCACGAAGCAAAGGAAGTGATTATGTACTGCTCGATGCTGCTGCTGCCTAGACTGCTCTGGAATGAAGTCGGGGTCAACAGCGGATCTCACCACCGGAGACCAGCCATGCAAGCCGAGGGGTATGCCACCTTTTTCCATGTTTTGTCTTTGTGACCTAGTGCATTTTGTAAATTGAAGTTGCGTTAGGTAATAAACCCCCAATGAGTGCTCCCCGAAATCATCGTGTTGACTTCTCATCGATTGCCTCCGCGGAGTTTCACCCACACTTATTCGTCTCCCTGGTCGTCCGATGCGCCTAACTTTGAAAAACCCCGACGTTTTGCTACAGGAGTATCAATAAATCTTCGAAATATAAAGGGTGATGCGGAAACGCCAAATGCTAGCTACATCATTGTGTACAACCTCTTAGTGGTGTAGCGGGCGATGACGCCGGTGATTGCGATTATTTTGTGTGGGCATACCACTTCGTATGCCGAGGAGCACGGCGCAGACGCGGCCAACATGCCTCACGTTATCTCCGGAGGGCCGCGAAAGATACGCAGCCACGCCCCTTTTGGTTGTCCTTTTCGAAGCCTGTTTTTCTTAGAAAATAAACTAGTCTTGTCCCAAACTTCAAGGAGTGTAAGTGCCTTCTTTTCGCGCCTCCGTGGGGCGAGTACGCTACAAAGTAGTGACCTGGACGTTTAAAAGAACAGCAGCCATGTCAGACGAGGAAGGCATTTTAGGCTCACCCACAAGCAACGCTTCGGTGTTAAAACTTCCTCATTTCTGGCCCAAAAACCCCAGGGTGTGATTCAGCCAAATCGAGGCCCGCTTCGAGCTTCGACGGATCACATCGCAGCAGTGGAAATACCTGCACGTCGTTTCAGCACTGCCACCTGACATCGCTGACGCCGTAGACGATGTGCTCGCCTTCACTCCATCGGAGAAGCCCTAAGACGAACTAAAAAGCACCGTTCTGAAATGTCTTGAGGTGTCCGAACAGAGCAGGCTGCAACAACTCCTGTCTCATGAAAAGCTCGGTGACTAGCGTCCCTCACAACTACTCCACCGTATGCGTCAGCTGCTGGGCCAACAATCGTCAGAGGAGCATGAACATCCATTGGTTCGCGAGTTGTTTTTGCAGAGACTGCCCCAGTTAACACGGATGATACTCGCTGGCTCGGATGACGTGACTCTCGAACGTCTGGCTCAACTCGCCGAACGCATCGCCGACTGCACTCAGCCACCAAAAATGCCTATTGCTGCAACGGGAAGGCCCGAACATGCAGACCGGTTAGGTCGCTTAGAGGACAGAGTTGACCGACTGACTGCAGCAGTTGAAAACCTCGCCCTGTCCAACACCGGCCTGCACGGCATCGTTCGCCGTCCCGTGCTCGAAGCCCGCAGCATCGCGGACACTCAAGCGAGGCAGAGCAGAACATCTGCTGGTACCACCGTCGTTTTAGAGAGCAAGCCACTTGCTGCACCCATCCATGCTCGTGGACGGGAAACGCACCGGCCAGTCGCTAACGGCGGAAAGCGACACAGGCCATCGTTCAAGCCGCCTCTTCTTCGTTGTCGACCGCATCACCGGCACACACCTGGTTGTCGACACCGGAGCTGAGCTATCTATTTTACCAGCAGCAGCTCAACATCGCCGGAGCGGCAAGTCCATTTCGAGCCTAATTGCAGTCAATATTACTGCTATTGCAGCATATGGAGTCCAGTCAATGACGATAGACATAAGACTCAGGCATACATATCGATGGCTCTTCGTTGTGGCCGACGTCAGAGTTGCCATCCTGGGAGCGGACTTTCGGAGCCACTTCAATCTTGACGTCAGCGTTCGCGATCGTCGTCTCAAGGATAACGTCACTTCGCTCGCTGTTATCTGACTGAAGTCTGACCTGTCCTCATGCGGCATTTGCACTTTCAACCCAGAGTCAAACTTTCAAAAGATTCTGGCCGAATTCCCTGAAATCACCAGACCTCGGAATACCAAACTGCCAATCAAACACAAGGTGACGCATCACATTGTCACCACCAGACCGCCCGTCACCCCTAGACCTAAGAGACTCGCTGGACAAAGACATGAAGTGGCCCGCCATGATTCGACCGCATGCTCCAACTCGGCATTATTCGACCTTTTTCCAGCAACTGGTCTTCTGCGCTGAACATGGTGCCGAAACAAGAGTCTGGTGACTGGCGGCCTTCTGGTGATTATCGGGCACTTAATTCTGTGACAACGATGGACCAATATCCTCTCCCTCACATCCATGATTTCAGCGCTCGCCTCGCGGGAACGACCATCTTCTCTAAGCTGGATCTGATGGCCGCTTATCACCAGATTCCAGTAGAAGCAAGCAACATCCCAAAGAAGGCCTTGACAACGCCTTTCGGCCTCTTTGAATTTGTTCGTATGCCCTACGGACTGGGGAACGCGCCAAAAACTTTCCAGCGTTTCATTAATGAGGTCACTCGCGGACTACTCTTTGTTTTTATCTACTTAGACGACATTTTGGTCGCCAGCAAAACGCCGGAGAAGCACGAAAATCACCTGCGCCTCCTCTTCAAGCGTCCTGACGAGCACGGTCTGGTTTTGAAGCCCCAAAAGTGCATCTTTGGTATTGAAGCACTAGATTTCTTAGGTCATTAAATCAGCCCACAAGACAACTTGCCACTCGAATCATGGGTGCAAGCAGTCAGGGAATTCCCCACGCCTACCTCTTTCCGCAAGTTGCGCGAGTTTCTTGGGCTAATCAACTTCCATAGGTGCTTCATCTCATCCTGTTCACACATTCTACAGCCGCTAACTGACTTCCTGCGCCGGGACGGCAAAAAAACGCCCGAGTTTCACTGGTCAGCGGAGCACAAAAAAGCCTTACAGGACGCGAAAACTCAGCTTGCCTCTGCAACACTTCTGATGCACCCGCTTTCCGACGCGCCAACGCGGCTCATGGTTGACGCTTCAACGACGGCAGTGGGAGCAGTGTTGCGACGATACGACGGCAAGGACTGGAAACTGATAGGTTTCTTTTCTAAACGTCTGAAAAAAGCGAAAGTGCGCTACAGCACCTTTGGAAGAGAGATGCTGGCTATTTATTCCTCCGTAAAGCATTTCCGTTTCTTCCTAGAAGGCCGCATTTTCCACATAACGGACCACAAGCCGCTGACGTATGCGTTCAAGAACAACAGTTCCTCATATTCGGAAAAAGAACTGCGCCAACTTTCTTTCATTTCCGCATTTTCCACGGACATCCGCCACATAGCGGGGAGTGAAAACCAAGCAGCCGACGCACTCTCCCGTATCGACACAGTTTCAGCATCCGTCGACATTGAGACATTAGCCGCCGCCCAGCGGGAAGACCTAGAGCTAACCGAGATGAGGCAGAATCCACTGTAACTGGTGCTCGAAGAGATCCCGCTACCATACACAACGACTATGGTCACATGCGACACATCGCAGAAATCTCCAAGACCCTTCGTCCCCGTCTAGTTTCGGCATGCAGTGTTTGACAGCCTTCACGACCTCAGCCACCCAGGAATCCACGCGACGCAGAGGCTCGTCACTGACCGCTTTGTGTGGCCCGGAATTAACGCCGACGTTCGACTCTGAGCGACGACGTGCCGAACGTGTCAAGCGGTCAAGGCGACTCTGTCACACGCGCACAGCACTCCGAGCATTTCGGCCACCAGAGTGTCGTTTAAACCACGTGCACTTGGACTTGGTGGGATCTCTTCCTCCTTCCCAGGGTTACAGATACCTGCTCACTTGTGTAGACTGCTACTAACGGTGGCCCGAGGCAACGCCGATTCTGGACACGCAGCCGACACCGTCGCATAGGCGTTTGTGGCCACATGGGTTTCACGCTATGGCTGCCCACTGCGCATAACGACCGATCGTGCACGACAATTCCAGAGCAACCTATTCTCTGCGCTGGCAAGGCTTCTGGCAAAACGGCTCCAGTACACCACGGCTTACCATCCAGCGAGCAATGGAGTGGTGGAGCAGCTACACCGTGAACCAAAGGCATCTTTAAAGGCCGAATTGGATAGAGAGCACTGGGTGGAGAAGCTCCCTCTCGTTCTTCTGGGCCTGCGTACGGCGATAAAAGAAGACCTCGGATTCTGTGCAGCAGAAATGCTGTACGGCTCTACAATCCGACTACCGGGAGAGTTCTTCGGTGAGAAACCAAGCGCTACGCCGACGCCTTCAGAACATATGGAAAGGCTGCATTCCTGGTTGGAGCACCTGCAACCCAGCGCGCCACGTGTCAGCCGCAACCGAACGGCCTGTTCGGTCAGCAGCAGTGGCACCGACGCTCAGCAGCAGTGGCACCGAAAGGCCTGTTCGCGGTATCCCTAACGACCGTCTTCTAACTTGCAGGAATTGACGCGCAGCAGCTTCACTGGAGCAGGATACGAATGAACACGCGACGACCAAAGGACCACGTGCTGACCTACGTCATCAAGGACCATATTCAAAAGCAGTGAACATTGAGCGCAATAGCACACACGCTCAGCAGCAGTGGCACCGAAAGGCCTGTTCGCGGTATCCCTAACGACCGTCTTCCAACTTGCAGGTTGGTGCTCGACCTTATTCTTTTACACTGTTTTAAACGTTAGCGAGAGACCTGGTTGTCGCTGCTGCTGAATGAAATGGCAAAAAACTGCGTTGCCTGTCACAAGTGTATCCCAACTGATTTTGTGTATTTATCATGTTCAGAGTGTAATTATGAGTATCATCTCGGTTCATGCTCAGGCGTTACAGAAAGCGCATGCAAAAAGAAATCGTCTGAGACCAGAACTTCTTGGAAATGTCCGACTTGCAGAACCTCGAATGTTCGAGGTGGCCTGAGTAATGCAAAACAAAAATGGACCGTGAAATAGACCTTGCTAATGAAATTGCTGAAATACACGGTAAACTGAACATAATACTGACAATCAAAGAGAAAGTGGACGCACTAGAAGGCATTATTGCCATCGTTGATACAATTGAAAAGTCCGTACAAGCAATGCCCGATAAGTACGATGAAGCAATAGCACAAATGAAAAAACAAGGTTCAGATATAGACTGCCTAAAGACACGAGTGAAAAAGCTTGAAAAACGCGCGGAAGAGCAGAAAATTAACAAACTCAAACAAGAAATGAACGATCTAGACCAATACGGCAGAAGACTAAACCTTGAAATTCACGGGCTTCCGCAAAAAATGAATGAAAATGTTCTCGAAAAATTGAAAATACTGGCAAATGACTTGAAGCTGCCTAGGCTGTCAGAATCTGATGTAGAAGCCGCCCATAGGCTTCCGAAAAGAGCAGGGCAAGACAAGGCTGATAAGCCCGCCCCTATATTGGTGCGCTTCACATCTCGACTGACGCGAGATATCTGGCTCAAACAGCGACAAGAACTAAGGAAATCAAAGTCCAAGATCTTTTTCAATGAAAACTTAACTGCACAGAACAAAAAGCTGTTCTGGCTCATGAGGTGTAAAGCCCGTGAGCTGCATTATCAGTTTTTTTGGATTAAGAATGGGAAGATGTTCATGCGATGAAGCCCACGTCATCAAATTGTTAACATAAGAACTGCTGAAGATCTAGAAGGGCTGCGGTAACTAAAAAAAAAAAACAACGAGAAAGTTTCTTTTCTGGCCGACTTAATTCATGGCTTTTTTCACACAGTCGCAGAATTATTATGATGCCTTTTCTTTTCGGCAATTAAAAGCTACACGAAACGTCAAACACCTATCCTTGTTAAATCTAAATGCCCGTAGTCTAAGGCACAACCAAGAATCTGTAGGCCTTTTTTTCGATACACTCGAACATAATTTCGATATCTTGACATTCACAGAAACTTGGTTTTCTGGTGATAACCCTGATGTACATTTCGCTCGATACAAATGTATTCAAATATCGCGAGAGAACAGAAGAGGAGGTGGTCTGGCGATTTATATTAAAAACTCCCTCCAATATGAAAATACTTTGGAAAACTCCCATATTGAACTTGGCTATGAGTGGTTAATGATCAAATGCGTGGGCACAATTGTTGTCCTCATGTACAGACCCCCTTATGGTTCTGTTACTGTGTTTCTTAATTATCTTGAGCGTTCTAGAATACTGTTGTCAATCTTGATTTTCTGCAATTTTCTGTGGTGACTTTATTATAGACTTATTGGCAACAACATCTAATAGGCAAAACCTCGTTGATACTTTCTGCTCTTGTGGGTATCAAAATGTAATTACCATGCCAACAAGAATTACAGACATATCTGAAACGCTACTCGACTTATGTTTTACAAACTATCAGCCATGTGAATGCGACGCAGGTGTACTGATAGCAGACTTAAGCGACCACTTGCCCTTCTTTATTTTCTTCAAGTCATACTTGTCCAGACATAACCAAACTATTCTGAATACAACCATTAAGTGCAGTATAATATCTGCCGATAAGATTGCGATTTTTCAACACTTAGTTGAAGGTACAGATTGGAACTCTGTGACAGAGATCAAAGATCCCGTTGCTTCATACTGCCTCTTTCTAAACACTATCAAAGGTCTCTATGACATTGCATTTCCTAAGACAACGATTAGAAAAACCCGTGGGTCTAGAAAACCATGAATAGATTCACACCTTTTAAAAAGAATAAAAGTGCGTGATAGTCTGTTTAGTGAATTTATCAGAACAAAAAACTTGGACACATTAGCTACATACAAAAAATTGGAAATAAACTTGGCACTGATATTAAACAAGCGCGTTTCACGTACTACGAAAATATGTTTGCTGGTATATCGAATGACTCCAGAAAAGTTTGGATAAAGGTCAATGACCTTATGTGCAAAGATGACAAATTGGTTATATCGGAGCTCGTGATAGACGGTGAACCATGATCAGGTCCGCCACTAGCAGATAGGTTCAATGAACACTTCCTTAGAGTTGGCGATTGTGGGACGACTGCTGGGGAAATAAGCAATCTTACTTATGTAACTAGCAACATTTCATCCTCTGTTTTCTTGTTTCCCACATCCGAATCCAAAATATACAAACTGTTGCAAAAATTAAAAAATAATTGTGCATGTGGCGTGGATGACTTAAAACCCCAGCCTATTAAAGCAGTTGCCCATACCCTAAGTAAGCCACTTTCACATATCGCTAACACAATTCATAGTTCAGGTATTTTTCCTGATGAGCTAAAGATTGCGAAAGTATCTGTCATCTTTAAAGGCGGTAATAAAAATGACCTTAATAACTATAGGCCTATCTCATTATTACCTATATTCTCTAAAATATTTGAGCAAGTTATTAACCTACGCTTTCAAACTACTTATTGCAAGAAAATGTGATAATACAACAACAGTATGGCTTCCAAAAGAAAAAATCTACTGAAACAGCATAACTGGATATTAAAGAAAAAATACTTGACAATTTTGAAAATAAATTACTTACCATAGGGATTTTTCTCGACTTCAAAAAAGCGTTCGATTCGGTTAAGCACCATATTTTATTACGGAAACTCCCTTAATATGGAATTTGAGGAAAGGCTCTAGAACTTATAAAAAGTTATCTAAGCAATCGGCAACAGTACACCAGTATCGGTGACACTAAATCAAACGTAGGTAATATCATTTGTGGCGTTCCACAAGGATCAATCTTAGGGCCTTTGCTATTCTTGATTCATATCAATGATCTACCTAACATACCGCTAACACCCGATGTTGTTCTCTACGCGGACGACACCAATATATTCTTCGCCGGTAATTCCCTCAATCACCTTGAACAACAAGCAAACCTGTGGCTGACACATCTGACTGGCTTAAGTGTAATAGATTAGAATTAAACACCAAAAAAAACAAAATATGTTTTATTCCGCCCACGCAATAAGGCTATCACAAGTGAGCCTACAATAATATTTGAAGGGCAGAAAATTGAACGTGTCACAGCGCATAAATTTCTTGGGATACTTTTTCAAGATCACTTAGACTGGTCCTTACACACCAACCACGTTCGTACCAAGATTTCCAGATCCACGGGTATAATCTGCAAATTGCGACAACTCCTCCCTCTGTGGTTGAAAAAACAACTATATTATTCCATTGTTCACTCACATCTCCATTATTGTCTTCTTGTATGGGGGAATACGACTAAAGCAAACACTGACAAAATTCACACCTTGCAAAAAAAAGCTATACGACTAATATCAGGGGTGTCATTCAGGCATCATACCGCGCCCCTCTTTAAGGAACATAAAATACTTACGGTAACCAACATCATGAAACAAAAATTGGCAATGCTTATTTATAAACAGGTATGAACCGATCGCTCAGGGTTTTATCAAAGGCATCTTCCGAGGGATCACAGTCACAACCTACGGCACAGGGTGGATACATATGAGAAACTACGTACAAATTACGGCACACAAAAACTATTGTATCAAATTTCGCATTTCCTGAACGAACAACCGATTGTAGCTTCACTAATTGATAATACAGTCTCATATGGCATTTTTAAAAAGAAGATACAGGAACACTTTCTATTTACACAAACGTAATCACCATCACCATCTTTGTTTCATATTCCCTGAAGTATTTTCTTGTGTAAATCACATTAACGTTTGGTTATGTTATCCAAACTGAGTTTCATTTATCGGTCAAACATATTCCTTATTGATGTTGTTGTCTTTTGATTGTTAAAACCTTGTATTCAAATTTAAAGTTTCTTCAGGTATTTTACATGTCTTACATTAGTGTTTGTTTGTCCTCTACAGTTTGCTTCATTTGTCGGACACGCATATGCTTTATTGATTTTATTGCATGCGCAAATTTTTCGCTCATTTATGTTTTCCTGTACATGTTTTGCATGTAGAAACTTATTTTCGCTTAATTTCTTATTGATTCTTTACTTTACACTGAGCACTGTGTTATTTTGGTGGGTTTTGGGTTTAAAGGGGCAGGCGCTTTGTCAAGCTTTTGTCTTTTCGCCGGTCTCCTAGGCAAATTGTACCTTTCTTCTTTTTTTTGCTTTTGCCTGAAATAAATTTCAACTTCAACTTCAAGAGTGTTTTCTTTCCCAGACATGAATGAGGCAACCCATGTGTTCGTGCGACGTGACACAGTGAAAGCGCCGTTGACTCCGGCGTACGACGGGCCCTTCCGTGTGCTCTCGCGGTTGCACAAAACTGTGACCATTCGTGTTCGCGACAGGGAGGACGTCGTTTCCCTCGATCGCGTGAAACCGGCTCACCTTATGGACTAACTCGCGCATTTGCTCGTTTTTTTTCCCAGGCTCCGCGGTCTAGGGGGGGGGGGGAGATCCCTTGTAGCAGGCAATGATGCCGGTGATCGCGATAATTTTGTGTGCGCATACCAATTCGTATGCCGAGGCGCACGGCGCAGACGCGGCCAACATGCCTCACGTTATCTCCGGAGGGCCGCGGGAGATACGCAGCCACGCCCCTTTTGGTTGTCGTTTTCAAAGCCTGTTTTTCTTGGAAAATAAACTAGTCTTGTCCAAAACTTCAAAGAGTGTAGGTGCCTTCTTTTCGCGTCTCCGTGGGGCGAGTACGCTACCGTGGTATTGATGGCCAGCATTTCTGAAGTAGCCTTGTCGGCAAGCAGCTGTTGATAAGTCTGTGGCAAAAAAAAAAAAATGTTGTAGGATATCTGGCCACCCCGAAGAGTTGCAAGCAACTCAGCAGCCGTGTGCAGAGGAAAAGGGGCTGTATTGATGCTCGCATTCACTGTGCTTCTGTAGTGCCCTCACAACCGCAAATATTCATTGTTCTTCCTCACTACTACCACAGGCGTTGCCCAGTCAAGGCGGCGAGGGAGGAGGAGAAGGAGGTGGCAGGGAAGAAATGAAAGACAGGGAGGTCAACCAGACGCACGTCCGGTTTGCTACCCTGCACTGGGGGAAGGGGTGAGGGAATTAAAGGAGAAGAGAGAGAGAAGTGAAGGGCAACGTGTGTGTAGATGTGACCTTGTCCATTGCACGCTTATAAGCGGTCGCGTAGTCCGGTCGTCTTTAGAAAACTTAGCAATGCCCACGTCACTTTGCTGGCCTGCGATGCGTACAGCCATGAACCAAGGATCTTCTCTTCGGAAAAAGGTCTACTGTCTAGTGTCTCTAATGATTCGCGTAGCAAGTTGCGTTCGCTCGCGAAACGTTTTCATGAACACAGTAGATGTTCTATTGTCTGGTAAGTGTCGCACGATTCACATCGGGAGCTATCCGCCATTCCTATGCGAAAGGAGTACGCCTTCGAAAAAGTTACTCCTAACTACAGGCGGCACAGTAAAGTTGAATCCAGATGGGAGAGGTCTGACGGAACTGGAAGTTTTCTCGATGGTTACAATTTGTGTAGGCGGCAGTTCCCGAGACTGGGGTCACTCAGCCAAGTTTCCGACTTGGTGTTAGCGTACGAGTGAAGGCCTCTTGCAGTGTCGGTTCTCGACAAAGGAATTGGGGTTGTCTGGGCGTCCGCGTGGGCGGATCGGGCAGCATTATCAGCAAGGTCGTTACCGACAATACCACAATGTCCCGGTAACCACTGGAACACTACGTCATGTCCTTTCGGTGAAACTTCGTGAAGTACTTCTCTTATTTCATTCACTAGTTGTTGATGCAACCTCTGTCGTAAAGCTGATCGCAAGCTCTGAAGGGATGCCTAGGAGTCGCAGAACACAGCCCATTTTTAAGGCCGGGCTTGCGCGATATAAAGTATAGCAGCACGTGAGGCGGCAAGCTCTGCTGTTGTGGATGTTGTCCTATGCGACAGTTTGAACTTTGTAGTGACGTGGTACGTCGGGATGACAACAGAACCTGTAGAGCTGTCAGCCGAGACCGATCCATCGGTGGAAATGTGGATCCTCTGGCCGTATTTTTCGTTGAGTAGCGACAATGTCACCTGTCGTAGGACCACTGTTGAATGACGGCTCTTGTTTGTTATTCCCGGAATAGTGAGGCACACCTGCGGTTGTTGTAGGCGCCACGGAGGTATTGCTGGTCTTGTTGCTGGAGTGAAGCCAAAAGGAAGGAATTCTCTATGGACAGAAATATTCTTTGAAAACATCGCTTGTGGTCTTTGAAGTGGCAATACTGCAACATGGTGACCAGGAACTCGGCAGAGGTGTCTTATGTGGGCTCTCAAATTGTCAGTGGTGATGTATGTTTGAACTGGATGCTCTCTTGCGATAATAATTGCCCCGTAGGTTGAGGTGCATCGCGGCAATCCTAAGCACACGCGTAGTGCTTGTCCTTGCAGACTTTCGAGGGTGCGGATGTTCGTATTGCACGTACTTTTGCACGTACTTGCGAGTAGCGGCAAGCTGTATCGCAAAAATCTCAGAAACAGTGCCCTGTATAGCTGCATCATTGACATTATCGATGTGCCCCAAGATTTTCCGCAGAGGAACCGCATTATATGGACGATGGAAGTTAGCCTTCTCTTCAGGTAATCGCAGTGGGCACTCCACGAAAGGTCCCTGTCAAGAATCACACCCAGGAAGCGATGGTTCTTCTGGTATGCAATATTTTGTCCATTGATGGTAACGCGGTATTGTGTCATGGCTCTGCGAGTATACGCAACCAATGCACATTTCTCCGTTGAGACGGAAAGACCATGTTTGCGGAGATATGAGCATGTCAGGGTGGCAGCCTGCTGGACTTTTGCACGTACTTGTAGACGAGTTACAGCCGAAGTCTATAGACAAATATCGTCAGCATATATGGATATGAGGATCGTTCTTGGCAAAATTTCACGAAGGTCTACCATCACGAGGTTAAATAAAGCGGGTCTTAATACGGCGCCATGAGGGACGCCGCGGGATGCACTCAATTATGCCTTGGGCCTGCAGCTTGTCGAGTTCTCGACAGACTTTTCTTATGTGATTCTTAAAGAGAAAAGAAGAGAAAAGTGAGCCCCGTAACTTTCTGCATCAGAGTGCGACACCTCATCAGTAGCTCACGAGGGATGGGGGTAAGGAGAGATTAAAAGGATAGGATAAAAAGGTAAAAAGATAGGGAGAGGAAGGAGAGAGCGAGGCCCAGGGACAGCGAATGACAGAAAACGACGGAAGTAAATATGAGATATGAAAGATGGACGTGGTCGCAGGAGTGCGAGGGCGAGGCACCACTTCACGACAGCTCTTGTCGGCGTCAGGAGATGGCATAGAAGGAGCCCAGCTGGCCAGAGCTGCGCTTTCGTCGGAGATCGTGGGGGCACAATCGCTCTGCACGAAATCCAGCGAGCGAGTCTCTCGACAGACGAGTCTCTCGACAAAAGCCATGGCGATGACGAGAGGCCCAAGGACAGCCGCAACGTCTCTTGCCGTGGTAGTGATGCAGACGCCAAAAGATCCACTGACCTTCCACGGATCGTTGTTTAAGGCCTCGAAACTTCGTTGGAAACCTACGACCACTCTCAATCACTGGGTCACGGAAGAGAAGTTGTGTCGCATGTACTTCTACCTAGAAGAGACGGCAAGGATCCGGTTCGAGAATCGGAACGGTGAACTTCGAACCTTGCGCCTCTTCCGCGGAACATTCACGGACATGTTCAGGAGCATCACTCGAAAGGAAAGAGCCACCACCTTGTTGGAGACATGAATGCAACTCTCTAACGAAAACGTGGCCATTTTCGTCGAAGAGATGGCCTGTCTGTTTCGTCATGCTGACCCCGCTAAGGTTCAGGAAAATAAGCTGTGGTTCCTGATGCGTGGGGTCAAGCAAGAGCTCTTTGTGAGACTTGTGCGGAATCCACGAGAAACAGTTGAAGAGTTTTTCTCGGAGGCCACTACAATCTAGAAGATGAAGGAAATGGGTACCTTCTGCCAGAGTAAGAAAAAAGCCGTAGGTAGCGCTCAGATACTTGCTTTCTGTAATTTTTCAATAGTATTGGAGACATCTTTTTAAACATCCTCTAGTTCCGGGCCTTATACGGGCGTGACTCAGGCCCAGGCCCGACCTGATCCCGTATCTCGTGGTCTGAAGCCTGGCGCGGACCCGATCCAACAATGCGTTACCCGGCCTTACGCACACGTCGGGCCAGGGCCGAGCTTTTGAGGCAGAACGAGCCCTTGCAGTGCTCTTGTGCAGGGCCGTAGAGAATGCGGAGGAGGTCAACTGAGTTAGAAGCCCGTTAAATCTTTCACTTTTGCTTGCATATGAATACACGCACACAAAAAACGCATGCACGAACACAGATGAGGAATTTATGAACGCCTTTTTCTTCCCGAAAATGTTTTCTTTATAGTTCACTGTTTTTAAGCAGACTCGCCTCACTTTTTTTATTTTTGCTGCGCCCAAGGGGGTCCGAATTAGGTATGGATATGGTATGGCGATTTGGTCACTTTTACATCATCATCATCATCATCATCAGCCTGACTACGTCCACTGCAGGACAAAGGCCTCTCCCATGTTCCGCCAGTTAACCCGGTCATGTTCTTGTTGCTTCCAATTTATACCCGCAAACTTCTTAATCTCATCTGCCCACCTAACATTCTGTCTCCCCCTAACCCGCTTCCCTTCTCTGGGAATCCAGTCAGTTACCCTTAATGACCAGCGGTTATCCTGTCTACGCGCTACATGCCCTGCCCATGTCCATTTCTTCTTCTTGATTTCAGCTATGATATCCTTAACCCCCGTTTGTTCCCTAATCCACTCTGCTCTCTTCTTGTCTCTTAAGGTTACACCTACCATTTTTCTTTCCATTGCTCGCTGCGTCGTCCTCAATTTAAGCTGAGCAATTTTACATATCGCAGCCTAAAAGCGCGAACGTGAGAAGTTCACGTTTCGGGAGACTCGTACATGGCATGACACATGGAATATTATATAAACAAGTCTTGAGCATTTCATATACAAATCAAGTTTTCAGCATATAGAGTACGGTATAGTGATGTGTTAAAAATGCGAGCAGCTTGCTCGGGCGGGGCAAGGCGGGACGAATATTGGAGCGTATGACTGATCTATATACTGAGTAGTAGGTTCATTAGCACGCCATTAGCATATTAATACTTCACGCGTTTCTAATTAGCAACAGCTTTAGTGGAATCGTATGAATCGGCAAGGGCCTCTATCTCCCGAGCTGTTTTCTCCTTCATGTTCTGTTTATTAAAGACTACAGCCTTTCTTGGGGTACTTCGGCACAAAAATTTTGGTCTGTCTCTCTGTCTGTCTGTCTCTCTGTCTGTCTGTCTCTCTGTCTGTCTGTCTGTCTGTCTGTCTGTCTGTCTGTCTGTCTGTCTGTCTGTCTCTGTCTGTCTCTGTCTGTCTCTGTCTGTCTGTCTGTCTCTGTCTGTCTCTGTCTGTCTGTCTGTCTGTCTGTCTGTCTGTCTGTCTGTCTGTCTGTCTGTACATTTGTCTGTTTGTCCGCCGTACTGATACCTCTCATGGCCAACCTCATAAGCAGCGCCCACCAATATTGCTCAAGTTTCAGCGTTCATACTTGTCCGATTGTCAGTTAAAAAGCAATAATTGCGCATATCTGAGGCACCATAACAACACGTCAATATTTCGTGTGTGCTTCTGTATAGTAGAGGTAGCATATATAAGCAATTCTAAGGACCGCAGCGTTTATCACGCTGCGCTGACAATGCAACACGATGCTCAAAAAAGCAAGTGTTTTCAACACTTTGCTAAGACGACACGGTGGTGACACCTGCCTGTCGTTTTGCGTTCTACACCTCATCGCCTCCAAGACGGGCAAGCACACCTTTCGTCGTTTTGAAGAAACGGCCAGATAGTGCTCCTCTCTGACGTGCCATGATGCTCTCATTCGTTTTCGCTGCACGGATCGAGACTCTCTTACGCAGCGCCTCCAGATTACAATTCACCCATTTGCTCACGCAGAACGCCAAATAAACATTTAGTTCACTCTCTCCAGAAAGACTACCGTTTTTCGGCGACACTTGCAGTGAAACACACAAATATGGGGGCAATTTTTTGCATACATTCTTTTAAGCGTTTAACTGCATACGTCTTCTGTTTACCTCTATGTGAGCTGTTCAGCAATCTTGTAAACTAGGTAACTATCACGTGCTTGTTTTTTTACAAGAGAGGTTTAGGTTAGGGTGTTATCATAAAATTTGTCAATTATTTGTACACCGCAACATTGACCATGATATCTGAGTACTCACATCTATAGGTAGCAGCTTTTCATGCAAAAAAAACTTACAGTTGGGGAAAAAATAAACAGGCAGAAAGTAGGCAGCTCAATGGTTTGTTCCGTTTCAAAGTCATATTTACAAAGATCATTGTTTACAACGAAGAGTCGTAGCAATAGCGTTGTTACATGCTTAACAATATACATTGTGTAAAGAAAGGCAGAAAGCAAAATAGAGCACGACTTAACTATAGCGTGAATTATCACTGCAATCATATTCGATCCCGAGCACAAGATGACGCCGTGCTTACACCACTTCAGAGCTGTGAAAACTCACCAACCGTCTCAACTTGAGCGAACAACTTCAGCGTTGTTCAAAAGACGCCTGGCGTCTGAACGAGTCTGCTTACAGGTGGTACCTACGGGCGTTCTGCGCAGCAGGGCTTCGGCTGTACTAGAGCTCGTAGTTATCCACCCAACCAACAGGCATTCTTAACCTCTGTGTTATCATCGTTCCGGTGCACATATGCACAGCGAATACGCCACCAATACGTGCTCGTGTGCTTGTAGCAGGCAACACCAGGTGTTTGATGTTCATGAAAGAGAGCGGATGTTGCATCAGTCTCTAGTCGGAATGCGTGTGTGCCCGGTGAAAAATAGCTGCAAAGGCGGGTTCTCTATATATTGCGGCTTTCGATAAATGCCAGCGACGCAAAACACCATCGACGCTTTCCGCCAAATGCCTTTAACCACTTGGCATTCCGTCCGAACCATTCTTTGGCGTTGGTTTACACCTACCTGGTCCTTTCCCCTTGTCTTTCTCTGGCAGCATGTGGATAGTTGACGCTACATACTATGCCACGCGCTACGCCATCGCACGAGCTCTTTCGACAAGCTGCGCGACAGATGTTGCCAACTTCCTCCCACATGACGCGATTTTGCAACATAGAGCTCCACGCTAGCTGCTTACAGACTGTGGCAGCACCTTACTATCGCAGGACATAGCCGACATCTTGAACTCGTTTTGAACGAAGCACAACCTCTTTACGTCATGCCATCCGCAAATTGATTCACGGTAAACCTCTTTGTCATCTTGCTTTATCATACGTGACATTTGCATACGATTCTTCGCGCCATGACAATGCCGGTCACTCTTTATTTTTTCTCAAATCCTCTTTCTCAAATGCTCGTCCAGAAAGCAGCCGTTGGCGGAAAAATTCGAAACTCCGAGCTTTGCACAAGGTGTAGTGTGTCAGAAGGTAACAAATACCGTTTTCTACCTTCTGATAACTATTTTGGCTCCTGCAAATTGTATCTTCTGGCACAAATAAGACATCATGTGCCAGCAATAACCAACTCTTTACAAATAAGTGCATGTGTTAACAATGGAAAGGATGTCAATAAAAAATAAGGCACGTCCCACACATTGTGGCATTCCATTACACACTCAGGTTACGAATTGTAACACATGATTACGCAGTTAGACAAGGAGAGCAGAATGGTGGATGTTAAAATTATTCTGCAGAAAACGACAGTAATGTACAACAACCTCGGAAGAGAGCAGCGCTTTGAGATAGGTAATAGTCCACTTGAAGTTGTAAAACACTATCCCCCGTATTCTAGAACGTCCCTTCCCCAACGATTCACCTTCACTTGAGAAAGCCGATGGAAGCGCCCTCTCGAGGCACGGCAAGTCACTGCACATCAGCGATAATGTGGTGCGATTGTCGAGCAAGACAGCGTCATTTTCAGTCGAGCAGCGGCGCAGTGCTCAACTCTGTCATGTGAAGGGTGAAAGTCGAGTCGATGAGCGTTTGTGAATACGGAGGTATGTCTACTTAGGGCAGATAATAACCGTGGAGCCAAACCACGAGATAGAAGTAAGTAGAAGAATAAGCATGGGGTGGAGCACATTTGGCAAGCACTCTGAAATTATGACAGGTATATTGCCACTATCCCTCAAAAGGAACGTATATAACAGCTGTATCCTGCCCGTATTTAGCTGTGGAGCAGAAACATGGAGACTTACAAAGAGGGCTCAGAGTAAATTGAGGACGACGCAGCGAGCAATGAAAAGAAAAATGGTAGGTGTAACCTTAAGAGACAAGAGGAGAGCAGAGTGGATTAGGGAACAAACAGGGGTTAAGGATATAATAGTTGAAATCAAGAAGAGGAAACGGACATGGACCGGGCATGTAGGGCATGTAGCGCGTAGACAGGACAATCACTGGTCATTAAGGGTAACTAACTGGATTCCCAGAGAATTTGATTGATATGTGCAAAACCACATATCAACGTCCAAAACCACCATATGAATATGAGACACGCCGTAGTGCAGGGCTCCAGAAATTTTGCCCCGCCGCGGTGGTCTAGTGGCTGAGGTACTCGGCTGCTGACCCGCAGGGCGCGGGTTCAAATCCCGGCTGCGGCGGCTGCATTTCCGATGGAGGCGGAAATGTTGTAGGCCCGTGTGCTCAGATTTGGGTGCACGTTAAAGAACCCCAGGTGGTCTAAATTTCCGGAGCCCTCCACTACGGCGTCTCTCATAATCATATAGTGGTTTTGGGACGTTAAACCCCACATATCAATCATATCAATCAATCCAGAAATTATGACCACCTGGGGTTCTTTAACATGCACCCAAATTTCAGCACACGGGCCTACATTTCCGCCTCCATCGGAAATGCAGCAGCCACAGCCGGGATTCGATCCCGCTACCTGCGGGTCTGCAGCCGAGCACCTTAGTCACTAGACAACTGTGGCGGGACAATTCCCAGGGAAGGCAAGAGGGTTAGGGGGGGGGTTAGGGGGGGCTAGGGGGAGACAGAAGGTTAGGTGGGCAGATGAGATTAAGAAGTTAGCGGGTGTAAATTTGCAGCAGCAAGCACAGGACCGAGTTAATTGGCGAAACACAGGAGAGGCCTTTGTCCTGCAGTGGACGTAGTCACGCTGATGATGATGATGATGATGATGATGATGATGATGATGATGTGGAGGGCTCCGGCAATTACGATGACCAAGATCTTGATTTTTTTAACGTGCACCGAAATCTGAGCACACGGTCCTACAGCATGCATTTTCGCCCTGCTGTCAGGGAGTCCTGACAGGCCCAACCATGTACATTTGGCAATTTTTATGAACCGCCTAGCAAGAGTATCGGCCTCGTTGATCTTACGTGATGGTGCTCGACTGCCGATCTGAAGGTTGGATGGAATCCCGGCCTGGGTGGCTGTATTTACAATTGCGCTAAAAACGTGCTCTTTGACTTATCAAAGTGGACATTAAGAAACCCCGGGTGTCAAAACTTCCCACAGCTGTTCACTCAATCAAATCGTGCTCTTGGGACGTGAAACCCGACAATTATTATGTTAATTAGGACAACATAAGCAGCTTTTTTTCCTTCATGTGTCCACAGCGTCCCATCGCTGCCAGTCAAATATGTAAAACCAACAGTAAAATCAACTTCCCCTCGCATTACGTTGCAAACATCGTTCATCGATCGTCTTCCAGTTGCGCACATATACAAAGTTGCAAGCGTAGCTGATTTTCTTTATTTTTGAAAGTGGACGCCATCGACACAGAAATACGGTGCGTAGTGGCTGTTTCCTAAGCGATCAACCGAAAGTTAACTGCACCGTCACTCAATACAACGGCTTTGTGTAGCGCCAACAAATGCGTTGCCTTGCATTGCTTCTGAAGGTATCTATTGGTTATCCTTATACTAACAAACACATGGCTATACGCAAGGATGTCAGGCCAATTGGAGAGTTTCGATGGGACACAATGAGAATTTGAGAAATTCAAAACTCTAAACACTTCTAAGAGGTTGTTCGCTTCTCCCCTCACCGCCCATTTTTTTCTGGCGACGTCAATAATATCGAGACAGGTCGTTTTTGGTTCAACAACCGGGGGCTGCAACGTTAGTTTGAATAAGCACGTGTAAGCTCAGATCACTTTACCGTGACATGCCGAACGCTCACGACATATTGCGTTCGATCACGATCAACATTAACGTCATGTTATTTTCATCCTCAGTATTTATTTGCGCAGTGCCACGTTACTGTAAAACTACTACCATTGTTTTCATAATGTGTCAGTTTTTCGAAAAAATCGCTGGCCCAACTAGCTTTGCCTCATTCATACCATATTTACCGATAAAATTATGTGGCCGTGTATGTTTTCGTGGTATTGATTAAACTTGTACCTTTTATTTTCGGTGTGCGCAAGAAAAATATTTTCAATGAGTGAATATATGAAATACTTAAAGAAATATTTATTCAATTAATATTCAAATACTCAATTATTCAATGACATCCAGTGCCGCTATAAAGTTTTCTTGATCACAGTCAAGGTCAGTATTGTTATAGTCGCAATAGACTTACTGCACGAACATCTAAGTACAGCTATATGTGTTCACCTTCAAATAGTAAGCAGTGCTGCGTCTATAGCCATAGTGCGCTGTCCTATTGAAGTATCGTATATTGTGTTTTTGTGAGGTCTTATTAGATAATAACTTTCTAAAAAGAAATAAAAAGGTTCATGAAAACTATTGCGTTGTAAGCACAGTTTGCATGCACTATAGGTAAATAAAGAGGAATACAAAAAAAATCTACAGGCAGAGTATTGTCACTGTAAGTGCCTTTTCTCTCATGTTTTCTAGTTATTTGCTGTGCAACACCATGAAAACCACGTGACCAATTCCCTAATGAATGGTACTTGCATCTGGCCCCATGACAGTCGAGCTCATCGCACAGACTGACCACTAATGTTGTGCACCAAGGACACTGGCGCCGTAAGCAGCCTATAGGCTTACCAGATCAAGAGCTTGAATGGTGAGCAAACATGCAATGGAGAACAGCAGAAGTGATAGTGCCGCGTATTTTGCAAGACACCGTGGTGACAACTTTACAACGCCCAGTCGCTGTGCTTTACGGCGGTCTTTTAGGACGTCGTATGTGCCACCAAATCACAGTGGAAGATGGAACTAGGGGTGCACATCATCTTCTTATTCTCAGAGGATGGCTCACACTCATTCCAGAGGATCGGCTTACAAAGGAGTAAATTTTTCGTTAGGATATATAGGAAAACACTGGACTACTAAAGGTAACTAATACATCAAATGAAATATGAAAATATTGGTCATGAAGTAATCAGGCGGGCGGAATGCATCACGGTAATATTTTCGTGTTTATAAGAATCTCCTCAGCGACAAAAACGTTCGCGTGTTTGTATCCATGATTATAAGCCCCGAAGGAACAAATAAATGGGTATGGTAGTTTTTGGTTTATATATTGAAGAGCTGACTCCCATTGTGTTTTTCAGAACCGCGAAACGGCGACAATATACAAAGGAATCAGCTCTTCATTTAAATAGTCCTCTCTTTGTACTGATGATGACAAACCATTTTCTTGCAGCCATGGCCGATAACGGGCACTTTTCATGAATTGGGTGGCAGTAGTTATTTATTGCAGAGGGGAAGCAATTAAACTGAAGTAAATAAAACGTCAAATAAACTCGACGTGTACACGCCTCGATGCTTTTCGTGCACGCTCCTAAGGATGTAGACAAAGTCCTACTGGCTGCGCCTTGCGGCCGACGTTCTCGCTACTTCAAGACATGCCGAGACTGCAACGACTATCTCGGTATTATTTTTTGCCCTTGTGAAGCACAGCTTGTCGTGGAGGGAGCTAAGACAAGGGCTACGCCGCAGTTTCTCTTCTGCGAGCGCGGTTAGTCAGCTCTATTCAGCTGACCGCCAGGGTACTAGTTAGCTTTTTTCCCGTCGTTCCACTTTCGGACGTTGTCCAACATGCATATAGTTTAAAATAAGTAACGTTACGTAATACAACAACAACAAAAAATGTTTGCTTGTTTTGCGCGATTAAAAACGAGGTCGCGGAGTAACTACGCATCATGCGTTGCCGACTGCGCTTTGACATCCAAACGTTAGGGCCAGGGGTGTCGAGAAACCGCCGCAGAAAGCAAGATCATTTCCTTTTGAAAAGGAAAATTGCGGCTTCATCCAGAAAGCTCAATGCCGATTTATTTCACTAAAAATAGATACAAAAATACGTTGGGAGTAATTGATCTGATGACCTGCAGCACTACCACTCATCGAACAGTACGCCTAACTACGACGACTATATGACCTGAAGGTGATAAGGTCTAAAATTACTGCAAATTTACAGTAACGGCCCTCTAATTTTTAGGATCCTTGCGCACTAAGAAAAGTAAGTTTCCTTCAAAATTCAATACCAACCAGCCCAAGTAGCCACTGTTTTGTGATCACACTACGTTGACGGTACTCCTAATTTTCTCGATTTTGCTGCAAAGACTAGTCCCCTCACTTTTACGTTATAACTACGCTGATGAGCCCCGTCGCTGTAGTCATTGATTCACAGAGACAGGGCCCGCAACTAATGTTTCACCACCATTAAGACGGGCATTGGCGTGAGCACAAGGAGGGCAGGGGGTGGTCACCTCCAATAACCACATAAGAGGGGGCGCAAGGTCATTCCCCCGCATTGACGTAACAGAGAGTGGCGGCACTGTGACTCGGGGGGTGGGGGGTGCAAAGTATGCTTGATACATTAACTCAATAAGGAGGGGGGCACTGCGATGGGCATTCACCTCCGCCTTCCTGAAGAACCCTGCTCACACCTACGAAGACGCGGCCTCTCAATCTTATGAATACGCCACACAATCCCGCTACGACGACGAGCCCCCTCGATTTTGCGACAGTACGGCACTGACGGGCTCCATTGCCGTTATCACTGCGTATTCACGCAAGCATGTCGGAAGTTGCTGCTGAAAGCTGTATAGAATAAGCTATGTCCCAAATGCTGGAACCCGTCACAAGAAGTTTGACGGAATGTTTGAAGGGCCACTCACCATGTTCGACAATTTTGAGCTGAAAAGCACAGTGCGTATATCAGGCGTTCGTGATCACGTGTGCCAAAATTCGCAACGCCACTCGCTGCGGATATGGGTCAAATTTCAAGATTAACGCTGCTCCCCCTTCATTTTGCGGGCGCGCACTCAGATAATGAGGGAATGATGTGCGCGTATGAATGGCCCTACGTACACGGAAATGCAGAGACGGCGATCATCTACATAGACAACTGTGCTCTGACGTTGTCAATAGCATACCACGTGACATGCCTTAAATGATTCAACGCGACATGCGTTGTATATGCAATTAGCTGCTTGAATACAATAATAATACTGGAGATAAATTATAAGACGCAATAATAAAATGTGGGCGTATTTCTATTATTTTGTACCGTGAATTGACGAGATGCGGGGATAATGCGCCGTCGTTTCGCATGCGTTCGTGTCCCCGCGATCAGCGCATCGAGCAGACGACAGCCACGGAAGCGAAACTAACATTCCTAAGCGTTCGCACACTCTTTGTGCTCATATATAAAGAGAAAGAAACAACTTTTTTTGTGCTCATATATTTTCCCGCGTCTAAGCCAGCATTTCCAAAGCATCCCGCAGAAACCGGTAATAGACCCCAAAAAACACGATGGTCAAGAAAACAACGCCACTAGTGTGGTCGGAGGTTGGGCTTGTTCGGGTACGTCATGCGCACGCGACCACTTGGTCGGATGCCGGAGAAGGTAGGGAAGAAATTTGGCTTGCGAAGGCTACGCGGACGAGCGTCAAGAGTTTCGAGCTCGGCTCCTCTCATTTTCGTTTAGCGCCGCTTCAATAAAACTCTCATCGCAGCTTCTAATGAACCGATTCAAAAAATTTTCTGGCAAAATTTTCCTCATCGGACACCCAACAGCTTCCACTAGATGCACGAAAATCTTAAAAGCAAGAACATTAACCGTTTAAAAAAGGCGAAGGGGATCTCTCTTAAACCACTCCGGCACTGAAGCAAATTCTCGCGAAAGTCATGACAACAGTCAATATTTTCGAAGAATTAATAGCCTAGTGGCACTTTATTCACCGGAGGATATTTACACCAGGCGTGAAGGCACCGTAAGCGATCTCAGTCCCGCACCTGACATGAACTATGTTACGTTGACCTCAAGCTTTGCGAACGTTCCAGAAGCGATATTTGGAAAGGTGTCAGTCGGCTGGCGAAATTCAAGGACTACTTCGGTCAGTTTGTATCCGTTCTACCGCAGCCAAAGAAGTTGTTCCGGCCTGGTTCCTTTCGTTTTGTTGAGGCAGACCTTTAGTTTAAGAAGCGACTTGAAAGGAGTGTCTTGAAGAACGAATAGCTGATCTGACGGAACGTGTATCTAAAGATATTTCTGTGCCAGATTTCTCAGAATCGGGCACTCCTCGCTAAGGGCAGCATCGTACATGTGAAACATAGACTGACCCCCGAATGCAGAGATGTTACTTGGCCGCGTCTTCAACTTGACTTGAGCAAGTCGGCGCGAAGCAAGCAGCGGACTTGAAAACGCTCAAGTCGGCCTTCGCGTTTCATAGATGCTCAGGCTGTCTTGCTTGGTCAAGTCAAGAGCATGCTTCAATATAGAAACACGTTACTCGCCTGGTAACAAGGCTAATAATGTTGTTCGCGTAATGCACGTGTCAAAGCAAAAAAAGTTCATATATTTTGAAATACATATCTGTTCAAAGTGCTAAAAGCATATTTTTCTTGTTTTACTGCTACCGAACGCCTACGTGATGCCCGCCGCGCCGCGACGCGCAGTGTTGTTTGTGGAAAGCGTCCTTCTTCAGCCGGTTTCAGTGGTATCCTAAAAGAGGCGCGTCTCTCCAGGTGTTCATTCATCGTATTTTGCTATCGAATGCAGCAGCACTTCTCTGGGTCGCAAGTGTTAAGAAAGCATAGCGATTTCTCGTCGTACTCGCTTTTCTATTCGCCAATGGACATGCCTGTAGCGGGCTACGTTGTATTTATACTGTATTTGTATATATTGTATTTACACATATATGTATACAAAAAAGCAACGCAGTGTACAAAAAAACGCGATGTACAAAGCCCTTGTGGGTGTGCTGACACGAAAAAAAAAGCTAAATCAAATCGGAGATTAAAAGTTAAACTACATTCATTAAGAAGATAAAAAGTGCGGATGAGGATCGCGGTTTTCTACGGTCCTTTTTTTCTAGGAGGAAGCGTCAGAATAGTAATATTTAAGTACTTTTCATTTGGTATGTGCATTGTCATTAGAAGGCATTACAGCAGAGATCATATGCGTTATGAATCAAGGGTTTTACGTCCCAAAGCCATGATGTTACTATGAGGAACGCCGTATGAGAAAGTCCCAGAAATTTCGACCACCTGGTGTTATTTATCGCAGATATGGGCCAGTATAAGGCCATGATATTTCGCCTCCACCAAAATGAGACCAAATTTGTTTTCCATGTTAGTGAGGTGCAGGGGGGGGGGGGCAAGATCGCGGTTAGCCTCAGGATGCCTGCTGGAAGCTTTGTCAAGAACAATGAAAAGGGCACAGGCCTGCGAGGTGAACGAAGGGTTCAGTTGCCCTTTTGCAATGCATAGCTACGAGGAAATCCGGAAAAAACCTTCGTGTTTCTACCCAAAAACTCGTTCTAGTCAGGGGAGAAACCACGAGGAAGAGCAGCTTTTTTGTGAAGTTTTTGTAGCTTTGTGCTGCAGGTGGATGTCTGGCGTTTTTTGCAACCCCACACGGCTGCATGAAACGAGAAAAAAAATTCCTGGAATGTCTGCTAGGAAATGACTTTTGGGGAAAGTAAGGCCCACCGCGTCACTTTTCTGAGCGACATCGTCGAGTCAAGGAGGAAAAACTACTCACGCAGAGATGTCGCAGCAATGTATACTATCGTCCCAAGAGACACCTACACGCAAGGTGGCACCGCGCTTCACCGAAGACGAGAAGACTGTGCTTATCGCTCTCGTGGGAGAGTTCAAGCACATCATCGAGTGCAAGAAGACTGATGTTGCGTCGATAGCGAAAAAAATGAAACATAGAAAGAGATTGCCAAGCGCTTCAATTCCAACCATGGAATCACCCGGCGCGACCACGCGCAGCTCAAGAAATGCTGGAATAACCCGAAACAAAAATGGAAAGAGGAAGCTGCAAGAGAGAAGCGAGAGCGCCACAAAACTGGTAAGCGAAACATAATATGCATGGCTGGATCACTTTTGATCTTCAACATGTTTTGTATTCGGCAGAAATGTAAGCACTGAGGGCAAATAGTCATGACCATTACTACTTGCAGGGCATGGCGAAAAAAAGAAGTACTCAAAATCACATTTTCCTCGAAGAACTGTTTTGAAGTTGGCATATAACATGCATAATCAGTGAGGACACTTTTCGAGAACTTTATTAGGATGAATTTGTGGACAACTGACGCATTTCGTTTTCTTAGGGAAAATGCGTATAGTGCGCTCATGTTTGTTCTTTGCAATGTTTCGCTATTTTTTTCTTTGAGTTGAACCAGGTAAACTACATTACACTCAACTCAGGGGAGAGGAACATTGGAACCACAGAGTTTTTTTTTGTACGAGATGTTTATGAAAACTTGCTTCATTCTGCAATAAAACTTTATTTCTGATTAGGAGGGGGATCTGCACCTTCGGCCATGGCTCTTGTCTACGAATTGGTTGGATCCATAGCTTCCCACATGACAACAAGGGTGGAAAACGCCTTTGATTCGGATGCCACAGGGTACCAGCCCCCGTCGCAAGTCTGCCTGTGGTGAGGCTGCTGCAGCCTATGACTGATAGTCAAAATGAAGCGGACTTTGATTGCCAAGGTATGGTGTGTTGCATTTTAAAGCGTAATGATGGTCTCAAAAATTTAACGATTTGTATTTCCCAGAAATGCCTCTTCTTTACATGTTGTGGTGTACAGGTGTTTGCGTTACAGACAATGTTCCACTAGTACCATTATGCTATCTTTTCTTTATTGCAGACGATCTGGGCAAGGTGCCAACCCTGTAGAGCCATCACAGCTGCCAACAGGCACAGATGCCGACGAGGACAGCAGGTGCACTTCTATAGCACGGCCTGATGCAGAAGCAAACATTTCTGTGGAAGGTTGTGCAAACAGCCACCAAGCCACCAGCAGCACTCCTGCAGCAACTGTTGCTGCTGAAACATACAGGACACCCAGGAACCGGATGGCTGTTTTGGAAAAAACACTGGCCGCAGAAAATGCGATTCGTGCAGAACTCCAGAAAGAAGAGCACGCAATGCGTATCCGGCTTATGCAAGAGGACCACGATTACAAGATGCGGGAACGGGAAGACAGAAGAAAGTTCGAAAATAAAGTGCGAGATCTTGAGCTTTCAAAGCTCAAAAATGAGCTTGAAAAGCAAAAACTTGAAGTTGAGATACTGGAGATAGAAAAAGAATTAAAGAAAGAACAGCTCCGCAGGCTGCAATGCAACGTGCCTTATTTATAAATGAATGATGGGATATCTCATAAAATGATGAAAACATGTCAGTGTATATTTATTTTCATGCATGGCTGATAAACATATTAGCATGCACAGCAGCCATAAAAAGAGTTTGTATGGCCGAGTGTCGAAATTTATGCAGTTTTTGACTATGTGAAGCTCTTGCGTATGAGCAGGTCCCGTGCTTGATTTCCTGAACGCTGTCGGTGAGGCGATCAACAGGTGGCAGGTGCACTGTTCTGGTTGCCACTGTACTGATAGCGGAAGGCTGCGGAACCCTTTGAGCGGGTGGCTCTGGTTCTCTTAATAAGCAGGCCAAGTTGTGGAGTGCAGCACAAGCTGTGATTATGTGCACGATGTTTTTGGCCTTGTGCTGCATTCCCATGTCCAGGCAAGGGAAACGCCTCTTTCACACGCCGAACGCCCTCTCAACGACGTTCCGAGTCTTTATTTGGGCTTTTTGGTACCTGGGCGAATGAAGGCATATTGTGCATCCCTCCATGAGCGACTGGATTCAATGTCACACCACAAAGACGTGCTCCGACTTTTTGTGTCCATGCACTGAAACGTGAACTAACCTTCCCTTGGGTGTGTCCGTGGGGCCTGGTTCTGAAAACGGTGTAAATAAATATGGCTGGCATGCGTATCCAGCGTCGCCCAACAGCACTCCGGGCACCCGGTTTTCTTCGAACGGCACCCACAAGCGGGAGTTGTCAAAAATTCTGCTGTCATGAACAGAGCCGGGCCAGCCGGCAACAATGTCGGAAAACTGGAGTTCTGGTCCAGCCACAGCCTGCAGCAGCATACAAATAATCATAAACAGGGCATTGTACAGCGCCTTTCACTTTGTGGGTTCGGCATAAAGTACATGCACAGCAGAAATGAATGTTGTTGCACAGAGTCATGGTCGGTCAGAGTGTATTTTGATGACAAGATACAAACAGTACTGTTCCTTCGAAAACATTCACGAAACCTGCCTTCCGGAGCAAAAACACGAGTTCAGCAAAACACAGCACGAAGGCGCGAGTGCCGGGCCCCTCAAATAACTGCTGCATTATTTTTTCACTTTACTTATTTCGCTAATGCATGGAAACAATGGCTAAACACAAGGACGTTGTTTACTGTATGGAAAAAAAAAGCTTCTGACCCGAGTAATAATTGAAAAAAAAAACGAACGAACTAAACTGTTCAGAGACTTTAAAATTCCATTGCTTACCTGCACATTGAAGGAGAAGTAGCTTTTGCGGTTGCAAAACACTTCGGCATTTTCACCGCCGGGGCTTTTAATCCGCACGTGCGTGCAGTCTATGCATCCCGTCACTCCAGGGAATTCGGCCACTTCATAGAAGTCCCGCATAACTTAATGAAATTCCGCCGGCTGCGGAAAGCGCACCAGTATGTAATACAAGTGCTTTGCTATCAGCATGGTCACTTTTCCGACTGCGCGGCACACTGTAGACTGCGGAATGCGGATAAGGTCCCCGGTCACTGTTTGAAACGTCCCAGCGCCGTGAAATCTCAGCGCCATCAACAGCTGCAGCATAGGTAGCACAGGCTGACCTCGATTGTACCCGCTTTCTTGGAGCGGCAGCATAGACAGCAGCTGCCGCACGGCGTGCTTCGCGAACCGGTAGCGAGCGTGGAATTGTTCCTCGTCATAGAGCTCAATGGGATTTCCTCGGTCACGAAGGGCGGGCCGTGGAATCTTCGGCAGGTATTGGGCCTCCGAAAACACAACATCCATGGCGTGGCACGCGAACTCAAAAGCGGCCACCCTCTGCGCGACGTCTATTCGAGAGGCGGCCATGTTGGAATAACGCATGAAGTCGCTTTCAAGCTAGCCCCGCAGCTGACTTGAAACTTGTCCTGACTTCGACCGAGCCAAGTCGCCTTCAAGTCGTCCGCAAGTTCGAGAACGATTTATGGTGACCAGCAAGACTGTCTTGAGTCAAGAACGAGTCAAGTACGAGTCAAGTAACATCTCTGCATTCGGGGGTAAGTTAGTCTCTTTAGACGGTCCCAACTAGTCCGAGGCAGAGCTCGGCTTGCCCTAGAAGAAATATAGTAAAAGGACCTAAAAAGGCTCTGAGGGTGCGATCATTCAACACTGAATTATCATAGCGGTAGAATGCTATCTTGGCCTATCAAGCCGAGACTGACACGGCCTGTTAGACGGAAATAGCTGGCTCGGTGTGGCAGGGCTGTCGTTATTTCCAACAATCGGGCTAGGCTGCACGCGGTGTAGTCGACCAAGTTTCCTTTGTAACCTACTAAGAAAGAAACCAGTACCTTGGTAAGAAATAGAATTTTGACCGTCTGCCCGCAAGCCAGCACGTGAAGCAGGTCGAATGGGGCCCACGCAGCGATGCAATGCTGAAAGCACATCTCGCTCTCGAGCCACTGCTGCCGTGTCACCAGCTTGTAGAGTCTGCTATCAGAGACCAGTCGAAGCGTTAACGTCGACTTGCAGAGCTCTATGACTCGCACCTGTGCGTAGTGCGTGCTGTTGGGTGGACGTTGTGCGACCTGCCGTAGATGGGCCTCCTGGGCGGGTACCACTACCACACTCCTGTCATCCTCGTTCAAGACGCAGACGAGCGAGAGCTCTACCGGCTGCCTGAAAGAGCATGGGGCCTCATGCATAAGTCTGGGCAGCCGCGTGAGAGTGGCCATGGCCAGGCGATGCTCCATGTACTGAAGCGCGTTGCGACTGAAGCGGTGCTTGAGCAGTTGGCACAACGAAGTGAAATTTTGCTGCTTCAACAACTGCACCTTGAAGTCTTTGCTGGCGTTCAGCGGTAAGGCGCTGGCAAATATATCCTGGAGCGCCGGACCCAGAAAGTGGACGTTGCTGGAGACGTAGACTACGCGACGTTGATCTAACGACACAGGAAACTAGCCTTCGCCATAATCAATCTTCTTCTTTTCGACCTTCGTATTGCATCAGACCTTCATACCCACGACAAGGGTGTGTTTATTGTCTGGTATGGTATGGCATAGCAGAGAAAAAGTTTATTTAAATTCTAAAGACTTATAATATTAATATAATAGCGTGGTCACGTAATAAAAAGAGTTGGAACGAGACGTTAGAACATTGTTAGCGCAGCGTGATAAACGCTACAGTTTTTAGAATTATTTATGTATGCCCTTTCCAATTAAAAGGCACACAAACAGAATAATGACGTGTGTCGTGGTTCTTCAGATATGGCACTTATTGCTTTTAATTACAAATCGCACAAGTATGAACGCTGAGTCTTGAGCAATATTGGTGGGCGCTTCGGATGGGGTTGGCCGTTTCTGGTATCGTTTGGTGCCTTTTAGGATACCACTAAGGGTGGGCAAACAGACAAATGTACACACAGACGCACCAAAATTTTTGCGTCTAATGTCCCTAAGAAAGACTATCGTGTTTAAAAATTTAAGGTAATCTAGTAATGTTATTCTTACGGATGAAGCATAGTGCCGGTGGCGGCAAGCCAACTGGAGAAAAGGAAGATCAGAGCCAGTGGCTCATGGCATGAGGCGGAACGTTCGGGGATATTGGCTGGCACGACTCTGCTGCCAGCGCTCCTCTTTGACATCTGACGTCCTTTGTTAGTCTCGTTGGTCCGCCACTTGGACACTTTTGTCTCTGCTATACGTGAGAGACGACGGGGCGTCTACGTTGCACGCGCTAACATCGCGACACGAAGAAAATGCAAGTGAAAAGAAAAATCTGGAGAATCTGGCTGAAGAAAGATTTCGTTGGTCAGCCACTTGGACACTTAACTGAGGCTGTACCTGTTGCTGTACGTAAATTAAAGCCCGTAACAATAGAAATATTGATTTCGTAATTTTCGAAATATAACAAGGTAATGCTTGTTGGCCTCGAGTGAAGTTGCAAACAGTGCGAATAAGGCTTGCTTTCACTTCATGAGGTTGACCGTGCCGAAGCAAGTAAATGCTTCAAAACGCTGTAGTGCATAGCCCTGGATATTTTCGACCACCAGAACACACAGAACACAACTTCACAATGTGTTACTGGATTGAATACAGCCAATCTGGCACTGTGTCGTGTTAGTTGTTAGGTTTCATCTGTCTTCTTTTACCTCAACCTATACTGTGAACAGCACTTTGGTAACGGACGTGCACGACACTTTTTCCATTTTCTCTTGTTTCGCGGATTATAACAGCATCTGTGAACTAAATATCCAAAGTATAGAGGTTTAGGCACGCTGATAATTCAACACCTTCGCAATTCATATGGCGTTTGTTATCAACCCCAACCAACTAGCCCGTCAACGTGACTTTGCAAACATCTTCGCCCTAACTAACAGCTGCCGTCACGTAATGAACGGTATTTTTTTTCTATGAACGTTTAGTGTAAACCCTCCTTCAAAAAAAAACTTGTTTTTCAATATGGTCAGTCGTAGAGCTAGTTGGTTTGCTACCTTACTTAGGGTGTATTGATGACTTGATACGCCTGGTAGCCGGTGGGAAAAAGAACCCGGTTTATTGAACGTCGGCTGGTTTTGTGCGCTGAATGCGTGCGTATCAGGTACATCTTACAGAGTTCATGCGCATATCTTGCGCCATGTGTACGATACATCTTTCTTTTTTTCAGAAAACAAAAACAGAACAAGAAAACATCGTACCGCCTCCGCAAGGTTAGTACATTGTTAGGGAGGTGTCAGTACACTGCTAGTGGCATGCACCAAAAGGCACGCTTCTGGAACTTGTTCAAAGTTTCTGTCATATCTTAAACGATTTGGTGGTCTACGTTGCCTCTAATCTTCGGAGTGTAGAAGCGTTCGTCACTGATGCCCCAGTTGATAGCAACTGTTCTTGTGCCGATGCACCTCCACTGCTGTCGAGTGGCTCGTCCTCATTGTCGTCCTCGCTGTCATCTGAAAAATCACGCACAAAATGTTCTCTGGTTCGCAACAAATCTCTCCTGTTACGTCGTAGGATCCTCCCCTCATCTGTGACCACATTGTAAGATCTAGGTTGTGTGCGGTGCTCCACCACCCGCGCTCTTGTGTCCCACGATTGCTTCTTTAGACGCACCACATCACTGCACTTCAGAGCTGGCAGGGGACGCCTCTGGCTCTCTGTCTGACGATGCTTCATGATGCGGAGACATGGATCACCTCCGAAGTCCGGTATGCTTGTTCTCTGTTTCCTGCCCTGGAGAAGCTCCACTGGTGCCGCGCTGCCTTCCAGGGGTGCTGTCCTGTAGGCAAGCAAACCAAGCCAAAAGTCGTGTTTTGCTTCATCAGTTTTCTTTAAAGTCTGTTTCACTACTTGTACACCCTTTTCTGCTAGACCGTTCGATTGTGGGTAGCCAGGGCTAGAAGTGACATGCTGAAAATCATACTTTCGTGCGAACGCGGCAAAAGACTTGCTCGAAAAAGGTGGCCCATTGTTGCAACACACTTCCATTAGTATACCATATCTGGCAAAAATGGCACTTGTCGCTTGGATAACCGTGACAGCCGATGCATCTTTGAGCATTTCTGCTTCGGGAAAGTTCAAAAATGCATCGTAGACGCATAGGTACGTTTTGCCGCCGTAGTGGAAAAAGTCTATACCTACTCGGCTCCATGCTTGCTCAGGTATCGGTCGCATCTGCAATGGTTCGCAGTGCTGGCTGTAGGCAAATTTCCTGCAAACTGAACACTTTTGTACGAAGTCTTCAATGTCTCGACTCATTCCAGGCCATAAAACGCTATCAAGCGCCCTGGACTTGGACTTCATGATGCCTAAATGCCCTTGGTGGATTTTTTCTAGTATTTCATGCTTCATGCTAGCAGGAATCAATATCTTGCACCCTTTCAACAACGCACCTTGCACGTGTGAGAGCTCTCCGTTAAGCACTTTTAGCTGGCCATCAATAGGTGTGTTTTTGCTCAGGTTTTCTACAACGTTTGCCAGGTATTTGTCCTTACTTGTCTCATTGGCCAGTCGTTGCTGGGTCCTGTTGCTGATACGGGATGAAAGCACACTCACGGCGTGTACCTCCATATCATCGTCCGTGAAATTGTTGTTGCAGTTGACAGTCGCCCAGGAAAGCATATCGGCCAGCAGGAGGTGTTTCCCTGGAATAAACGTAATTTCCCAGTCGTATCGAAGCAGGCGCAAAAAAAAAAAAGCGTTGCAGCCTTGGTGGCATGTCTCCGATTGCTTTCTGAGAAATCGCTATCAGTGGGCGGTGGTCTGTTTCCACGATAATCTTACGACCATATGTGAAATGGTTGAATCTTTCGCACCCATACACTATTGCCATGGCTTCCTTTTCAATTTGCGAATGCCTTTGTTGAGATTCGGTGAGCGATTAAGACGCGTATGCCACAGGCTTCCACGTGCCATTTTCACACTGTAACAAGGCAGCACCTACTCCGTTTTGCGACGCATCACATGAAACTTTGGTTTCCTTTTTTTGGATCGAAAAGAGATAGAAAGGGCTGGTGACACATGCTATCACATAGAATCTGCCATTCTTTAGCGTGGTCATTAGTCCATTCAAAATGTGTGTCATGCTTAATAAGCTCCGGAGCAGTACAGTTTTCTGAGCCAAGGATGGCAAGAACTTGATGAAGTATTTTGCGACACCCAGCATACTTTGAACCGCATGCTTGTCCTTTGGTTCTGGCATTTGAGTCATGCTCTTCACCTGATAAAAATTGGGTCTGATGCCCTCATGACTAATTATGTCACCTAGGAATTCTATTTCTTTTACACGCACCGCACACTTATTCGCATTAAAAGTTAGTCCAGCTCGTTCTGCTGCTTGAAAGGCAGACTTCAGTCGTTGATCATGCTCCTTCATTGATGAGCCCCAGATTATCACGTCGTCAACGTATGCCTTTACCCCTGGCAGATTCTCAAACACTTCATTCAAAGCTTTTTGGAACACCTCTGGAGCTGAAGAAGTGCCGAACGGTAGCCTCAAGAAGCGGTATCGACCAAAAGGCGTCGCAAACGTGCAAATGTTTGAAGTTTCTTCATCCAATGGTATCTGGTGGAAACCAGCATTCGCATCGAGCCGGGTGAACACTCTTGCGCCGGCTAGTTCCGCTTCTATGTCCTCTCGCGTCGGCATTTGATAGTGCTCCCGTTTTATGCATTGGTTAATCTTCCTTGGATCCATGCACACTCAAAGCTTTCCATCCTTTTTACGTACTATCACGAGAGGACTCACCCAATCCGTAGGCTCTGTCACCCTTGCATTGATGCCGCCTCGTTCCATACGCTTCAGTTCTTCACGCAGTGGTTCGCGCAATGCTAGTGGAATCCGCCGTGCTGGTTGGACCACCGGAACTGCGTCGTCGCGGAGTACCATGTGGTAATGGCGCTTGGCGCATCCCGTGCCACTGAAAAGGTGCAAAAAATCCTCCGCTAAGCCTTCCGCTGTGCTTTTTTCCACGCTGTGCACTGGGCGTGAAACCAGCTGAAGGCATTCACATGCTTGCAGTCCCAAGATTGCTTGACTTTTACGTACGACGAAAAATTGAAGGACTGCGTTGTGTCCGTTCAGTGTCACACCGGCTGTTATGCTGCCGCAGTGTTTGATTTCGTTGCCGCTGTACGAGCGTAGAGCTGAGCAGTTGGACTTTAACAGTGGTTTTGGCTGCATGTTGGTGACGAAACTCAAGGGAATGATGTTTGCTTGCGAGCCAGTAGCGACTTTAAAGCTCACTGATACGTGAGCATTGTTCGCGCGAACAAGCCAGTCGTGGCCGCTGACCTTGCTTCTCAAGGATACATCCAGCACATCAAAGCATTCTTCATTACCAGTGAGCTCGTTGACTTGACTCCCTATTTTGCAACAAATTGCGAAGTGGTCCTTTCGCAGGCAGTTGTAACAAGCACGCCCGAACGCAGGACACATTCTTGGCACGTGTGTTTGCGCGCATCTGGGACATATGTAGTCTGGTGGCTTCCTGGAGTTGCTGTTTCCTTGTCTCGCTTCTCGGTGCTGCCTTCCTGGCGCTGGGAAGTTCCAAATTGGATTTACTTGATAGTCCCGTAGCCAGGTTTCTTGCTGGGCTGTTGTTGCTTCTGCTGCCTTGCAAGTCTGTTCCGCTTTCTGTAGCGTAAGATTTGTGCTCCTCAGCAGCTTCTCTCGTAGTTTCTCGTTTTGTATTCCAAAAACAATCTGATCGCGGATCATGGAGTCACGTAAGTTTTCAAAGTTACACAGACGAGCTTGCGTCTTCACGTCGCGCACGAAGTGCTCAAAAGGTTTCCCTGGCTCTGGCATTCGTTTTCCGAACATTTAGCGTTCATATGTCTCATTGCTCTGGCTCTCACAGTACTCGCTATACTTTTTGACTACCGTAGCGTAATCGGTGTTGCTTTCGCCTTTCGAAAAAACGAGGGTATTAAATACCTCTAAGGCTTCTTCGCCTGCAGTTGTCAGCAGCAACGCAGTCTTCGTCTGCTCTGGTCGTGGTTTTCCGGAAGGTTCTGTAGTCGTCAATAAGAGCTCAAATTTCTGCTTGAACAGTGGCCAGCTCTTGCCTATGTCTCCTGAGGTGCGTACTGCATCCGGCGGTGGAACAAATTCCATCCGGCGATGTGCGTGTGTGCGGCGATGAATGCGTGGCACTTCTGACACCATGTATCGATGACTTGATACGCCTGGTAGCCGGTGGGGAAAAGAACCCGGTTTATTGAACGTCAGCTGGTTATATTTATCGATTTATTTAGTTACAGTACCTTACAGAGCCCTCGAGGGGCATTGTGTAAGGGGGGCGGTACAGATGATATGTTAGAAAAATATATATACGTAATATCTACACATACACAGACAAATAATGAATTAAATAGAGAATGCAGTTCAACTTATGAACACGTAAGCAAAATACATACTAGAAAAGTGAGTTACAGTATGTCAAGGTGAAATTCAAAAAAAACTATTATGACAGTAACTACAACCAAGCAATAGTGCAAAAACATCGGGAACAGTCCTATAAACACTGATGATTACGAAGATGCGATGGAGCAGTTTTTGGTGCATAGGTATTTTTTAAGAGTATGATAGAACTTTGTGTGGTCTTGTTCCGACGCAAGAATATCTGGCAAATCATTCTACAAACGAATAGCTCGTGGAAGAGCCGGCTGGTTGAAAGCGTTAGTATTGCCGTACATGCGTGATAAGCTAATGGTGTTATGTAGTCTGCTCGAAGTTCGATGTGCTAGATTAAGGTGAACAGATGGCATCATGCTGGTGTGGATGAGTTTGTGAAATAGTGATAAAAGTGAGATGTCGCGGCGAATTTTCAGTGGCTCGAGTGCAAGGCTATGTTTAATCTGTGTTACGCTGGACGGGTAGCTGTGATTACGTGCTATGAGTCGACTAGCTCTGTTCTGTATACATTCTAACTTATCTATGAGGTATTGTTCATATGGTGACCAAATGGAGAATGCGAACTCCAGTTGAGGACGGATTAGAGCAAGATAAGCCAGTTTGCGCACATCGGAGGGAGCACTGTATAGATTTCGGCACAGAAAACCTAATGATCTTGATGTGTTAGCACAGATAGAAGTGATACGTGTGGACCACGAAAGTGTAGAAGTTAAGTTTATGCCTAGGTATTTGTAATGATCAGTGCGTTCTACAATGCTATTATCAATTTTGTATTGGCTATTAAAGTTATCACGTTTGTGACTAAGGGTGATTAGTTTGCATTTGGAAACATTAAGTGTCATCTTCCATGTTTTGCACCACTCAATGATATGCTCGAGGTCTTTTTGAAGAGTTAGATGATCGCTATTGTTTCGGATGGGACGATAGATAATGCTGTCATCGGCAAATATACGCATACATGAGGATAAGTTGTCAGGCAGGTCGTTAATGTAGATGAGGAAAAGTAAGGGACCAAGAACTCTGCCCTGTGGTACACCAGGGGAAACGTAACAGAGTGATGAAGAGTGATTGTTGGCGATAGTGAATTGTTGGCGGTTAGTTAGGAAGTTTCTGAGCCATGTTAGCGTGAGTGAATCAAGTTTTAGTGATGACAGTCTAAATATCAAGCGACAATGAGCAACACAATTGAATGCCTTTGCAAAATCAAGAAATAAACAATCTGTCTGTAGATTACTGTTCATGTTAGAATGTAGGTCGGTGGTGAACTCAAAGATTTGAGTTTCGCAAGAACGACCCTTTCGGAACCCGTGCTGGTTTGAGAAAAATGAATTGTTAGATTCTAGATGCGCATAAATGTTAGAAGCTATGATATGCTCAAGCATGTTGCAACATATGCACGTCAAAGAAATGGGGCGATAATTTCTAGGTGAACTTTTTGTCACAAAACGAGTGCTCAAAAAGGGCGCACCGCCAAACTCTCGCGACGAAACGCCGAAGTGACGCCACGAGGTCAACAATAAAAAAAAGAAAACAAGCATCCAAAGACACCCCCCCCCCAGGGAACGCGTCCCTCTCCTCGAAAGCGTAGGTTCGCCAACGAACCTCCTCGCATCAGCGGCTGAGCAAGCCCTAGAGAGTTTTCGATGGAAAGGGGCGTGGTAATGCAGGGTGCTGCGTCATCTTTCGCGGGCGGCCCTCGTACCGTCTCGCCCTTTCCCCAGCCTTCGCTGCGTATCGCGCAGACGAAATGATGAGAACTTTCTGGAATCTCGCGCGGAAGGTATTTAACCGAGCAGCAGAGATGGGAGATGAGCAGAAGAAGGAAGTTAACGCCAGAGTGCGTAGGGTATTCCGCAGTATCTGTCGGTGAAGGTTTTGTCCGTAGTGACAAAGAAGGAGAAGAAGAAAGTATGCGCCAGAGTGCGTAGGATGTACCGCCTTGTGGGACATCGTTCAAAACTGTAAAAGGAAAGCATCCCTTCTAATCAATGAAAAGATTAAAAGAAAGGGGGCTCTGTGGCTACCAGAAGTACATAAAAAAGATATATAGGCAGCTGCGAAATTTTGGAGCCATCTAAACTCCCTAAGAATTGAGACGAGCTTAGAGCAGAGGTTTATAACTAGAGCTCAAGGTGCTAGGCTAGAAGGGGACGAAGTTATTGAATATATAAGAACAAGGGTGACAGAAAATTTTCAACAAAGAATGCTTTATCCACCACAATAGAAAAGGATAAATCAAGTGGCACAATGGCTCATTTTTCACTACGAGAGTGGGAAAGGGCTGAGAAGAGGGTTTCTAGTAGTACACCGACAGGCCCAGATGGCTTTCCAATTATGCTGATAAAGACATTGGGTCCGAAGTCTAAGCAGGCTTTGAGAGAGGCAGTGAGCAAAATAATAATCGATGGTGAAGTTCCCGATGGATGGAAACTTAGCAGGATGAGCATGATCTAAAAGGAAAGGGGGACAAAGCTGACATAAACAACTACCGTCCTATAACAGTGACATCAGTGGTCTAAAGGCTGGCGATGCAGATTATAAAGGAAAGACTTTAGGCATGGATAGAGGATGAGGGGGTACTGGGGGAACTGCATAATGGGTTTCGGAAACACAGGAGGTTGGAAGACAATCTGTTCTCACTGACGCAGTGTATCGAAATAGCAGAAAAAAAACACAGGCCCCTGTGGCTAGGATTTTTGGATGTCAAGGGAGCGTACGATAGCGTGGTTCAAGAGGAATTGTGGGGAATACTGGACACACTAGGCGTGGAACATGTAGTCACTAATCTTTTAAAGGATATCTATAAAAGTAACAAGGTAGTTAAAAATTGGAAAAAACAGGTATCCAAGCCCACAGAGGTGAAACTGGGGTTTTGGCAGGAGTGTACTCTGTAACCCTTAATATTCATGACGTACCCTCAAGGATTAGAGGCCAAATTAGAGGGAAGTGGACTTGTTTTCAACCTCTCTTTCGTCAAACAAGGAAAAGTCATTGATCAGACACTACCAGCATTAATGCACGCAGATGATATAGTGCTAATGGCCGACAACAAGGAAGATTTGCAGAGGTTAATGGACATCTGCAGTAATTAGGGAGATAGATTAGATTTCAGAATCAGTAAGGAAAAATCAGCAGTCATGATTTTTGATGATAATAAAGGTTGTGAGCTTAGGATACGGGAAGTCACGCTAAAGATAGCAGTTAAATACAAATATCTTGGCGAATGGATAAGCAATGGGACCGAGTACCTAAGGGAACACGAAATATACCTGACGACTTAAGGTAACAGGAATACAGCTGTGATGAAAAATAGGGCACTGTGGAATTATAATAGGTATGATGTTGTGAGAGGAATATGGAAAGGGCTCATGGTTCCTGGGCTGACGTTCGGCAATGCGGTCTTGTGCATGAGATCAGAAGTTCAAGCAAGATTAGAAATTAAGCAACGTGGAATAGGCAGGCTTCCTTTAGGAGCTCACGGGAATACACCAAATCAGGGAGAACAAGGTGATATGGGATGTACATCATTTGAGGGCAAGCAAGCTAGCAGCAAGAGTAAACTTGAGAAGCGATTGAGAGAAATGGGAAGGAGCGTTGGGCTAGCAAGTTATTCAGCTACCTGTACATGAAGAAGGTCGATACAAAATGGAGGAAGCGAACCAGAAAATTGACTGGTAAATACTTAGAAAACAGCAGCGGGCCAAACCACAAAGAATTATCGGTTAAGAAGAAGGTGAACGAAGCTGAGACCGATGTGTGGAGAATCGGCATGATTGAGAAGTCCGCATTAGAGATCTATCGAACTTTTAAGCAGGAAATTGCCAAGGAAAGAATCTATGATAATACCCGGGGTAGTTTTCTACTGTTTGAGGCCAGGACAGGAGTATTGCCAACCAAGACATATCGGGCCAAGTATGAAGGGGCAGACACGGTATGCAGTGCGTGTGGAGAGGAAGAGGAAACTGCCGAACACTTGATAATGTTTGGTAAAGGGCTTCACCATATAGTTTTGGATGATGGCGCAGAGTTTTTCAAAGCACGGGGGTTTTGGGACAGGGAGGGCAAAATAGACTTTAAGCGGATAGAATTAACTAGAAGGAGGTTATTTGATTGGTGGCTAAACTCAAGGCACGAGTTAAAATTAAACCCTTCACTGCAAAGTACGAGTCCTCAACCGCACTATTTAAAAAAAAACCTAGTTTTTGGTCCATTATGTATTTAGACTTGGTGGAGTTAGCGACCGCCCGATCTAAAGGGTATATAGCCGTATCAATTCATCCATTCATCCCATCATCACGGTGGTGGGCGGTTCGAGTATAGTGAACGAGAATATGGGGTAGTGTGTTCAGGGAGGAGCCGTGGCTGACGCATTTGGTATCGACAGCCACGAGATCACGCCACCTTAGCATGGCCTGTCATCCTACGCTTTGCTTTTTATGTACCTCTGTACTTTGATATTAGTAATAAGAGGGGTTTAACGTGCCAAAACCACCATACGATTATGAGAGACGCTGTACAGGAGTGCTCCGGCAATTCACCCCCCTGGGGTGCTTTAACATGCACCTAAATCTATGTATACGCACCTCAGTATTTGCGCCTCCGCCGAAAACGCAGCCGCCGCGGCCAGGATACGGTCCCGTGATATGCGCTTGCATACGTGATTGCTGACACGTCTGCGAAAATCTTTCTTATGAGTTTGTTTGTGCTCCATTCAAAACAAAATGGAATGTCAAAGCCGCAACACACGGTTTGATTGCAGGTATTAACAGACGACGGCGAAGCAGTCATCCCTAGGTAAACTGCCTGCAGTTTTGAAAGCTTGGTTGGTGAACAAATAAAAAAATAGGAAGATTGAGGTATCGAAGGAGCATCTATAAACCCGAAAATATCTTGTTATATTACTGCTATATCGAGTCGTAGTCTGCACACTGCGGCAGCTTCGACTTCCTTCGTTACGGGCGCGGCACCGTTCTTGTCGATAGTTGCATCATGCAATTTTAATTATGTTGCTGAGGTGACAAAAGTGCCATTTGATTGAGAGGCACACCGTAGCTGAAGACTTGGGAATTATTTTAACAATCTTGGGTTTTTAAACGATTACGCGCCCGCCGAAATACTGCTGCTGTGGCCGAGATTTTGCACTGTACAGTCAAAAGAAAACATCACTTGGCACCACTGTCATACTTTAAGAAGAAACCCTTTTTTTTACGAGCGTGCATACTGCAGTGAGCAGTAACACCGATCAAATTCGATGCCGTTCTGTGGAATTATCAGTTCACGATCACTTCATCACAGTGGCACCTTTATGAGCAACGACTGATTTTCGCGTGCTGCTTTTTTTTTTCGTTCTGCCTCTTGAGACTGGTTGATACCCTTAACGAAAACTTGAAGTCTTGACAGCACGTAAATTACCGCTCTCTTTGACATGAGATGCGGTGCGATTGAGCTCATATGAACTCAAGGTAAACAAATCTTGAGTAAGCGTTCCAGCGAAGCTGGAGTCCTTGTAGTGTTCGCCACTTTGGGTTCGTAGTCAGCAGGAAAGTCCATCGATGAACCTGAATCAGTGGCCTCACCGTCAAGACAGGGTGCTGCATTTTTCTTGGAGATAGTAGATTCGACCGCCGAGTTCTTCCGCTTTCTCGGAGTTCTTGGATGCGGCGCTTTCTTCTATAAGTAGCTTGGAGCGTTAGGCAGTAACATCGGCACAGCGTCCGGCGTTAGCTCTGGTCTCCTACATGGTATGCAAACTTTTTCGCCGTTTATAACGTGCACGTAGTCTCCGAGAACATATGAAGGTTAGAAGTGTAGCTCACATACAGAGCAGCTTTCTGACATCAAGGTCGCATCCTTTCAATGTAAATTCTGTTCCCAAACCTTCTTCCGTGCTTCGTCTTTGCGTGCAGCGTAAAGCGACGGCTGCTCACTTTTTTTCCAATGGTATGCCCTGTTTCGCACCTACGTGCAAAGCAGTATCGTATCCGCCGATGACTCAACATTGCCTCACTGCCGTGTGGCCAGCAAAAACATTACCAGAAAAACTTTCTTTAAGAGGGCGTGAACACAAGTAGCAGGTCACTGAACAGCACCCGAGAGCGGCGCGGAGCTGACAATTCTGCCGGCCCATGCTATGGCAGTGCCGCCTTGAGAACCGGTTTTTTGTCCACGTGCGATGCTTCATGCGATGCATGACGAGAGAGGGTGTTGGCCTGAACACAATACGTCATATTCTAGTACACTATAGTTCCAACTAAGCGTTTTTCACCTGCGGCCCATCGGGGCGCGTCAGTCGAGAATAGTTTGAGACCTGCAACTGTAAAATACTGTTTCGGAGGCTATGCAAAGTGTTGCGTTGTTGCACCATTCACCACTAGTGACGCTAGCGAGCAAAAACATTCTAAATTGAAAGAGGGAAAGAGTGTGGCAGCTGTCTTTCTTCTCATGCGGCAGGAATCTAAATAGAGGAGGCGTTGGTACAGTGTACTAGAAGGGGGCAGTGGAGTGAACGAGGCGGCCGCCCCGATTCTCGGCTGATTCTCCGGCGGGGTACAGCAGCGGCACTGTATTCCCATGGTACTGAAGATCTAGGAAGCGTCTGCTTCGGAAGCGCATGCGCCTGAGCCTACGAAAGCGTGTAATTGCTCATTTTCAGCGCGTTTATTGCGTTTCTGAGCCTTTATCAGTAGACGCACCTGCTATGTGCCATGTTGCACGAGTGACTATGCAGGTGCGCCGAAATTGCGTCAATACATTCACTGTTTCAAAAGCCTGCCGACCCAGAAAAAACAATGTCGATCAGAACTTGCATGGATCCGCCTAGCCTCTTACTCAATCAGCGCTTTGAGCTGCGTTAAAATATAAGTGGCTACTGGCGAACTACAAAGAGAGGAGAAGTATCAAAACCATGATTAAATCATACGCTCGTTTTGTCTGTAGTCTGTACAATATCCAGAGCACAGTGTTCCTCACATTGAGCCTACATGCGCTCGATTGTTTCACGAGAAACCCGAGTATAAGTAACGTTGTCACAACATTATTCGGTGACGACTCTGTTTTATCATTGCAGTTTTGCGGAAGATAGTAATAATTTCTTTCCGAAAAGCCTATTACATAATAAACTTATTAAAACAACACGCAAACATATTGCTACGGTATGATCCGCGCGGTAGTATGTGCCAGGTAGGTAGAAGAGGAAGACGACGTCGTCTGGTGCGGCCTGAGGACTCCATCTTTACCGCGACTGCCGAACTTCATCCTCACCTTGAAAATAAATTCACCTATCCTTTATTTCAACCGTAACAGTTTTGTGGTGGAGGCGCTGGGTAATCAACCAAGCAACACGACGCTTCAAGCGCCTGATCTACGACGAAGCCGCCGCCTTGCTGGACTGCCCCCGTCACCACTGGCAGTTGCGATGTCTCACGGCGAAAAAGGAAACCGGATCTCCGCAGCTGCAGACCTTCTACCAGTCCCAGCAGCACCGCTAGTACCAGGTTCGCGTGCGGCTGGTCCCTGGTTGCGTCAGGATCTGATAGTGCCTCGCACATTCGTTGGCGAATCTGGCGAGAACGTGGATGCCTGGCTCACACACTACAAACGGGTGAGCAAATAATACCAGTGAGACGCGGCGACCCAGCTGACCAATGTAGTATTTTTCTTAACGGCCACAGCACTCGTGTGGTACGAGAACCACGAAGATGCCCTCACGTCATGGGATCGCTTCGTTTCCGAAATAAGAGCGTGCTTCGCAGACTCCGTAGCTAAGAAAAAGCAGGCGGAACAAACGTTACTGCAGAGAGCTCAGATTCCAGGAGAGACGTGCACGACCTATTTCGAGGCAATCTTGAAGCTCTGCAAGATTGTCAACCCTTCTATGTCAGAGGAAGACAAAATTGGCCACCTGTTGAAAGGCATTGCCGAGGATGTGTATCATTTCCTCATCAGCAAAGACAGCCTTGCTACGGTAACCGACGTCATAAGCCACTGTCGCCCATTCGAGACCCTGAAGATGCGACGTATCACCCCCAAGTTTGGTCGCCTACCGAATGTAACCACCGTGGCAAGTGTTGACAAATACACGCCGCTTGATCTCGCGTCGACAATACGCCAGATCGTTCGAGAAGATCTCACTCGACACGCTCGCCCGACGCCGTGCGAAGCTACACCCGCACCGCCTCCCTCTCGCCCTTCCGTGTTAATTGCCGCAGCAGGCAACGATGACTGCAACTACAGGCCCCTCTCACCACCGAGGTCACAGCGCAATAACTATCCGCTGCCGAGGTACGAACCGCTTCAGTTACCCCCATCAGCCAGCCAACACCTATTACGACCCGAACGAAGATGTACCTCCACCACGTCAGCGCAATGCCTTCCAGGAGTACAATGCATACCGCCAAGCCCCTGTGTGCTACCGTTGCGGTATCGCCGGGCATATAGCTCGGTTCTGTCGTCGACAGAGAGAGCCGACATCCCGATATCGTTCCCTATCAGAGTTTCCGCCAGCGGGCACTGGTCACAACAACGGTCATTGGCCCGCCTATTCCAAGAGTACCTCACGGCGGGGAAATCACCGTGGCAGTTCTCCCGCTTCTGACCGTAGTTTGACGCCTCCATCTGGCCGACTGCATCGTTCCCCTTCGCTGGGACGACGCCTGTCATCACCGCCGCCGCCGGGAAACTAGCCAGCGCGACCGATGGAGGTGAGGTCGCACAACAGGATTTGCCTCAGATACCTCCACCAGTTATAATGTCCAAGAACAAGATACGTGTGGAAATAGATGGCTTTTGTACAAGTGCTTTGGTGGACACTGGTGCTACGATATCAGTTATGAGTTTTTCTTTAAAAAGTCGCATTGGCCGCAAAGTTATGTTTTCTTGGGGCGAATCAACAAGGTTTCGTGGTGTTGGTAGGGAAGTACTTCATCCTGTTGGAGTTTGTGTCGTCAATGTCTTATTGGCAGAAAAGGTGCTTCCAACAGAGTTTCTTGTGCTGCAATGGTGTACCCACGATGTGATTCTCGGTCTTGACTTTCTCCAAGGATGTGGCGCTTTCGTCGACTGTAGAAGCTGTGAACTTTGCGTCAGTGGTGTCGTTGTTCCTGCCCTCGTCAAAGAGGCGCCGCAGGTCGCGAAGAACGCTCTGTTTCCGATTAGCTGACAGTGCCGCCATGGTCACTGAGGTCAGTTGCAGTGTTCGCCCCAGAATCTGCCACATATTTTGACGCCATCGTTGAACCTGCCATCGTTAAATGTGCTAAGAAAGGCATACTCGTCCCTCGTTGTTTGGTATCTGTTGATGAAGGAGCAACCTTTCTGTGGGCACTGAACTGTTCGCCAATGCCGGTTGTGCTCCCTCGAGGAATGAAGCTTGGCGTCTTCGATGACTCCACTGAAGGTTCTGTAGCAGTCGTTAACAACGATGAAAGCAAGAAAGGTACAGTCTCTGGCAAGCGCAGTTGCTCTTACGAGTCGCAGATCCTAGGCATGATTAGCACCACTTTGCGGTCACACGAGCAGCAGACGTTACGCCATCTGTTGAGGCGACATGCTTCTGTGTTCGACTTTTGCCAAGAGGAGAAGCCACTAGCTTTACCATGTTCTCGCACTCACCATAGGATTGACACCAGCACCGCCCATCCGATCCGACAAAAGCCTTAACGAGTGTCGTCATCAGAACGAAAAGTTATTGCCGACCAGGTTCAGGAAATGCTGAAGAAGGGTGTTATTGAAGAGTTGTGTAGCCCGTGGGCAGCAGTGGTCATCTTCGTTAAGAAGAAAGATGGTGCCTGGCAGTTCTGCGTTGATTACAGAAGACTCAACCCCGTGACCGAAAAAGATGTATATCCGCTGCCTAGGATTGACGACGTTATTGACTGCTTACACTCGGCTTCATACTTTTCTTCAATAGACCTACAATCAGGATATTAGCAGATACCTATGCACTCTTCAGACAAGGAGAAGACCGCATTCGTGACGCCTGATGGACTGTACCAATTCAATGGGATGCCATTTGGGCTTTGCAATGCCCCCGCCACTTTTGAAAGGTTTATGGACTCTGTCCTTCGTGGTATTAATCGGGAGGTTTGCTTATGCTACCTGGATGACGTCGTCATTTTTGGGCGTACTTTCGAAGCACAACGTCCGTTTAAGCCTTGTTTTAGACTGTGTCGGAAAGGCTCGCTTAATTTTGAACTCTAAGAAGTGCCGGTTTGGTGAACGACAAGCTTTAGTCTTCGGTCACTTAGTTGACAAAGATGGTGTCAGGCCAGATCCCCGGAAAATTGAAGCAGTCGGCACATTCAAGCCACCCCATACCCTGAAGGAACTTCGCAGCTTCTTGGGGCTATGTTCCTACTTTCGCCGCTTTGTGCCCCGATTCGCGGACGTAGTACACCCACTGACGAGCTTGTTGCGAAAAGACAGCCCATTCGAATGGACACCTGATTGTGATGCTGCATTTTCTCAACTGAAATTTCTACTAACATCTGAGCCTATTCTTCGTCATTTCGGTCCTTCTGCTCCTACAGAAGTTCACAGTGACGCAAGTGGAATTGGTATCGGAGGTGTGCTTGTTCAGCGCCATGATAATGCAGAGCATGTTGTTGCTTATACGTGTCTATCTCTAAGCAAGGCCTAAATTAATTGTACGGTGACCGAGCAAGAATATTTAGCGGCTGTATTCGCCATTTAGAAGTTTCGATGTTAACTCTACGGTCGTCCATTCACGATTGTGACTGAATCTCATTCATTATGTTGGCTTGTTACCCTCCGAGATCCTTCTGGCCGCCTTGCTTGATGGGCTTTACGCCTTAAAGAATTTGACTTCAGCGTTTCATACAGAAGTAGACATCATTCGGACGCTGATTGCCTTTCTCGCCTACCTATGACCACGACGGAGGACAGCGCAGATACCCTTGACATCTGTTTCGCTGCGGTCTCTCACACGTTTCCTGACGCCAATACCTTCAAACGAGAACAATTGAATGATTTATCTTTAGACCCTTTGTTCGTTGACGCCCGGAATCTCAAAGGCAGTGGTCGCTTTCGCATTCGTGATGAACTGTTGTGCAAAACGAATTACTCAGCAACCGGCGCACGTTTTTACTCGTTGTACCTCAAAGTCTTCGATGCGACGTTCTCCGTACTATGCACGATGATCCAATGTCAGGACACCTTGGGTTCATTCGCACCCTGCATCGAGTGCAGCAGCGTTTTTACTGGCCCCGAATGCGAGATTTTACGAAACAATACGTCTCGAGTTGCGAGAATCGCCAGCGCCACAAACGACCTACCAGTGCACCGCACGGCCTTCTACATCCCGTAGAACCGCCTACTACGCCTTTCGAGCAAGTGGGCATCGACCTATTGGGCCCGTTTCCGCGATCTTCGAACAACAACCGCTGGATAATAGTGTGCGTCGACCACCTTACCAGATACGCCGAAACCGCTGCGATACCATCTTCTAGCTCCGATGGCGACGCTGCCTTTTTGTTACGCCCCACTGTTCTTCGCCATGGTCCACCTCAAGTAATCATTAGTGAACGTGGTCGCCAATTCATCGCGGACGCTGCGGAAGAATTGCTTCACCTCTGCTCTTCACAGTTCAGACATTCGACACTATACCATTTCCAGACAAATGGTCTTGTAGAACGTACCAATCGAGCTCTTACTAACATGCTCGTAATGTACGTCGCGTCCAATCACAACAACTGGGATGAGATCTTGCCATTTATTACTTATGCATACAATACAGCGAAGCACGAGACCACGGACTTAACGCCCTCCTATCTGCTCTACGCTCGATCACCACGCAGCTCCCTTGATACAATCCTCCCATTTAAGCTCCATACCGATGAGTCCGTGGCCGAAACATTGTGCCGGGCTGAAAAGCCCGCCAAATTGCTCGCTTGCGCACACTGCAATCACAAGATCGCTCCAAGCAACGATACGATCAAGGCCATGATGCCATTTCATTCCGCAAAGGTGAATTCGTGTGGTATTGGACCCCCCCCCCCCCCCAACGAAAACCTGGTTTATGTCAGAAGTTTTTACCGTAGTACACAGGCCCCTATGTCATTGCAGATCGCTTGACTGACTTGACGTACGTTGTGGCAAGCTTGACGACACCTTCTCGTCAGTCAAATCGAACGCAGTTGGTGCACGTGGCTCGCCTCAAGAAGTTTCATTCCTCCAGTGACATAAACTCGTCCAGCGGGCTTCGTCTGTGAACCGGCGATCGCTACGGTATGAGCCGCGCGGTAGTATGTGCCGGGCAGGTAGAAGAGGAAGACGACGTTGTCTGGTGCGGCCTGAGGACTCCATCTTTACCGCGACTGCCCAACTTCATCCTCATCCTGTAAATAAATCCACCTATCCTTTATTTCAACCGCTACAATATTGAAGAGGGCCTATTGTATATGTAGCCCGTCTGTTAATCTGCGTAAATTCATTGTAACCAGTTCTCTTTTTGTATCGACAGCTTAAATTGTGCTGCTTTCCAAATATTCTATTGGCGTAACGCCATCGCAAGCGAGCAAATGTATGACGATGCTTTGTATGATATGCGTAGCTCTACTATTGAGTGTCTAAAGTGTAGGCAAGCTGCGATGCATATTGTTTTGAGAAATATACCTTCCTTGCATGAGTACACACACACACACACACACACACTCATATATATATATATATATATATATATATATATATATATATATATATATATATATATATATATTGCCACATCGTCTGCTTGGATGAGATCCATGAGTGAAAGAGGACAAAGACGATCTATTTAAGCGGCTGCTTGGCTAGCCGACTCAACGAGCCCATTATATCAAGTTTGTCGTGAGAACGTGACAAGACTGGTGGAAGTGCTGAGAACAACGTCTCACGATCTACACAATGCCCAAGACCCCGCCCAGCAGCCGGAACAAAAGCCCTGCACCCGTGGACACTCCTGTTCACAGAGTAAGCTGCCGCTAACAAGGCCTACCGCCTGAGACACCAACTACTGACGCAGCGACTGTGACTTCGACACAAGATCCCGTGCAAGCTCGGACACCTTCAATGCCTATATACTGCACCATCCAGAACCCGCTCATGCCTAGCCCCTTTCACGGAGAACAGTATGAAGATGTCGACGATTGGCTGAGTGAGTTTGAACGTGTCGCAGCCATCAATTACAGGGATTATGCTGCGAAGCTCCGGAACGTGTACACTTGCCTAAAGAACGCTGCCAAGACGTGGTTTTTGAACAGGGATGATGTTCTGACATCTTCGCGCGAGTTGCAGCGTCGCCTTCTGGAGACCTACAGGAGTCCCGACTGCCGCGAACGGGCAGAGCGTGCACTACAATCACGCATCCACATGCCAAACGAGGCCGTCTCGATGTACGTCGAGGACATGATACGCTTTTTAAGTGAGCGGATCCTGCTATGGTAGAAGAAAAAAGTTGTGCCACCTCATGCGGGGTGTAAAAGAACAACTTTTTGCTGGATTGGTGCGTAGTCCCCCCCAAGAGTGTTGCTGAGTTCCTTACTGAAGCGGTAACAATGAAGCAAGTACTGCACCAACGGTGTGCCCTGTTTGACCCTCAAGTGAATGCTGCTTCAACTCCCGAAATTTTCGCCCCCCCTCGGAGCAAGAGCCCCGAATGAATTCTCGAGGTCGTCCGCTCTGTCATCCGCGAACAAATGGAAAAGATGTACGGGACAGGGCAAATTGACGTCGGTTCTATCACCAGTGTCATCCGTGATGCGGTCCAGCAGGTGCTGCACGCCCATCGTTTTCTGCCGATGTCGGTTAATCCGGAAATGGCTCCTATGTCTACTGACAGTCGCCGTCGTACGTACGCGGAAGCCTTGCGATCTGCCACGCCTCTTTCTGGTCAAGGAGTCCCGACCCAGACAGTGCCGCACGTCCCGATGCAGACAATGCCATACGTCCCAATCCCGACAATGATGCCGTCAGTCGTCATTCAGTCAGCGCTCGCTGGTTTGGACATCGATGGTCGCCATGCACCGACGCGCAAGTCTGATCTCTGGCGTACGCCGGACAGACGACTCCTCTGCTATCATTGCGGTGAGGCTGGTCACATTTACCGCGAATGCCCATACCGGCAACTTGGACTACGCGGATTTTCCGTCAATTCCCCTCGTCTCCAAATTGGTCAAAGCCAAGGTATATCGAAGAGCATCTCGCGCAACAGCATGCACCCTTTACATGACGGCAATCGCGGTCACCATCTCCGAGGAGACCCGCAGCCACTGGGCCACTTTTCGAGGTAACGGCACGGGAATGCTCCCCGAGCCCTCGTCAGGAAAACTGAAGGCAGCGGCCTTCGGGGGCAAAGTCGCTGGGACTCAAAGTGCGGAAGACCTCCCATCGACGCTTGCACACAACGCCGAAGGCATTTCGTCAAAGATTGATCGCAGTACCGAAGAAATGCCAACATCCACATCTGAACACAGTGGCCGCGTGTCACTTGACATACCTGTGCTGATTGACGGTTTTCAGGTCAATGCCTTGGTAGATACTGGTGCAGACTATTCGATTATCAGTGGGAGGCTAGCAAAAGATCTCAGGAAAGTGATTACGCCGTGGAATAGAACGCGAATTCGAACAGCTGGAGGACACGTTGTAACACCGCTGGGTCGCTGTGTACGGCAAGAGTGAAAATTCGTGCGTCAACGTTTGTACTCAGCTGCCTCGTTCTTCGCGACTGTTCACGTCAGCTGATTATCGACATGGACTTTCTTCTGGAATACGGTGCCATCATAAATCTCCGTGAACGCACTGTGACCTTCTCGACTCAAGGCGCAACAGATCGAGGCGCTGATAACTGCCGTAGACCCGCACTGCGTGTTGCTGACGACAGTGTGACGCTGCCGCCTCGAGCGACTGTTCCCATCGAAGTCACTTGTAAAGACCTCCGAGACAATGACGTGGTGGCTGAAATCAACCTATCACTTCTGCTGCTCCAAGGTGAACGCGCCGCTTGAAGTGTTGTGCGTGTCCGCGACTGACAGTCACAGATACTAGACAAAAACTAGTTATGAACTTCAATTACGAGCACCGGCATCTTTTCCGCGGAACCACCATAGCCTATGGAGACCCTGTTGCCGACGTCACGGAGTGCTTCGCGTCAGAGAAAACGCATAGTGATGAGGAATTTATAGACCACATCGACATTAATTCGAAGCTGTCAGACGAGAGAAAGGCTGCATTTCATGACCTTTTAAGGAAGTTTCAATCTTGCTTCGCCTCTTCTTCTAAAGTCCGTCAAACACACCTCACGAAGCATCGAATTACCGACGATGATGTCCACCCCATCCGGCAGCAGCCTTATCGCGTTTCTGCGAAAGAACGCGAACCTATTCAGACACAAGTAAAAGAGATGCTCGATGACGTGATTATTCAACCATCCAGCAGTGCTTGGTCCTCGCCAGTCGTTCTGATGAAGAAAATAGACGGAACACTGTGATTCTGTATTGACTACAGGAAGCTTAATAGCGTCACGAAAAAAGACGTCCACCCGCTTCCGCTCGTCGATGACCCTCTCGACAGGTTACGACGCGCGAAGTATTTTTCATCCATTGATCTAAAAAGTGGCTATTGGTAAATCGAAGTGGATGAACGAGACCGAGAAAAACCACGTTTGTGACTCCAGACGGACTTTACGAATTCTGAGTTCTTCCCTTCGACCTCTGTTCTGCTCCAGCCACTTTTCAGAGGATGATATGGACACTGTTCTCGCTGGCTTGAAGTGGCAAAGCTGCCTTGTCTACCTCGATGTTGTGGTCATCTTTACCGAGAGCTTCCAAGAACATTTGAAGCGTTTGAGAAAGGTTCTGGAAGCCATTCGCACAGCTGAACTCACGCTGAAGCCCCGAAAATGCCATTTCGGCTATGAAGAGCTGAAATTGTTGGGACATGTCATTAGTGTGGATGGAGTGCGACCTGATCCAGACAAAACTGTTGCCGTTGCCGCCTTCCCTGTTCGATCAGATAAAAGAGCAGTACGCCGTTTCCTCGGCTTGTGTGCTTATTATCGCCAATTTATCGCCAACTTCTCGAAGATAGCTGAACTTCTTACGCGACTCACCCGAGATGACGTGCATTTTAAATGGAGCGCAGAACAAGATACATCGTTCACAGAGCTATGACAGAGAATTCAAACAGCTCCTGTTCTTGCCAATTCCGATGAGGACGCTGCTACAGAGATTCATACTGATGCCAGCAACGTCGGACTTGGCGCGGTCCTTGTACAACGACACGGCGGCGTTGAGAATGTAATAGCTTACGCCAGTCGTACTCTTTCTCGAGCAGAGACCAACTATTCTACATCAGAAAAAGAGTGCCTCGCATTCGTGTGGCTGATGACCAAATTTCGGCCTTACCTCTACGGTCGTCCCTTGCAAGTGGTGACTGACCACCACTTACTCTGCTGGCTGGCCAATCTCAGACATCCTTCCGGCTGTCACGCTCGGTGGAGTTTGTGTTTGCAGGAGTTCGACATTACGATTGTGTACACGTCAGGGCAGAAACACGAAGATGCCGACGCTCTTTCTCGAACGCCTGTGGGACGCGCTGTCAGGGGCTTCGAGGATGAAGATGGCTTTCTCGGAGCAGTTAGCGATTCGGAATTCATCTCAAAACAGCGGGAAGACGAAGAATTACGCTCCGCTATTTATTCCCTGGAAGGCCGGAACTCTCTGGTCCTTCAACACTTTGTTCGCGGGCTGTCTTCTTTCTGTCTAAGAAGAGGCATTCTTTACAAGAAAAACACCCGTGGTAGCGACAAAGCCTTCCTACTCGTTGTTCCTACCGACATGCGTGATGAGATCATCCTTGCGTGCCATGACGAGCCCATGTCAGGACACTTGGGCTATTCGCGAACTCTCGCCAGAGTACACCAACAGTATTACTGGCCGCGACTATAAGCTAGTGTGCATCGCTTTGTGAAAGGCTGCCGTGAGTGCCAGCACCGCAAGACTCCGCCTGTGAGACCCGCGGGCCTCCTCCAGCCGATCGGACCACCACGGACACCGTTTGACCTCGTGGGAATGGACCTTCTTGGACCCTTCCTTTTATCGTCCTCTGGTAACAAATGGATTATAGTTGTGACAGATTACCTTACTCGTTATGCTGAAACAAAAGCGTTATCCCGAGGCATGGCCTCTAAATTCGCGCAGTTCTTCGTGCACCAAATCATCCTTAGGCATGGTGCCTCGTCATGCGTGATTACGGACTGAGGGTTGTCGTTTACAGCACGAATGATGGAGGATATTTTTAAATTGAGCTGCACAAGCAATCGAAAAACGACGCCTTTTCACCCGCAATCCAATGGACTGTCACAGAGGCTTAACAAGGCCATAGCAGACATGCTGTCAATGTACGTGGATTTGCAACACAAAATCTGGGACGAGATTTTTCCATACATCACGTTTGCATACAATACGGCAATGCAAGAAACAACACAATTTCCGCTTTTCCGAATTGTTTAGGGACGCAACGTGCAAACCATGCTCGATGCTATGCTTCCGTGTGACCGAAGCAATGAAATTGCTCCAGACGCTGAGCAATACACTTAGTACGCCGAATAAGCTCGTCAACTAGCTCGCATAAACACCAGTCACCAACAAGATGCCGACGCACGGCGTTACAACCTCCGCCATCGCAACGTCACCTACCACCCTGGGGACAGAGTGTGGGTGTGGATCCCTGTCCGGTGACCAGGTTTATCCAAAAAACTCCCAAGCCGTTATTTTGAACCGTACAAGGTTCTTAGACGTGTCACAGATCATACATACGAGGTATTTTCGGACGGCGCAGCGTCTTCTTGTCGACAGCTTCGGCCAGAAACCGTGTATGTCGTTTGGCTGAAGCCCTACTTCACACAGTAGCCCTTGTGGTTTCACGTGTTACGACAGGCCGTGACATTGCGTTGCTGCTGCTGTTTGTGTTCTCCTGTGTTTTTATACCTTTTCTTTTTGTGCTTGGCGCAAGTGTTGGCGAAACTTCCTTATTTGCGCTGCGAGTACTGGCACTCTCCCTCTTTTGGTTCTCTAGATCTGCTTGTGTATACCTTCACTTTTTTTCTTTCTTTACGAGCATCGAGTCGATGCTTTCAAAGGGGCGACTTGTGCCACATGGTCTGCTTGGGTAAGATCCATAAGTGAAAGAGGACAAAGACGATCTATCTAAGCTGCTGCTTGGCTAGTCGAATCAACGATCCCATTATATCAAGTTTGTCGGGAGAAACGTGATTGTATATCTTGTGAGGAACCGGTTTATTCAGCTAGGCTCGAGCTAAATCACACTGGTGATGATATTTACAGATAATGAAGATGTACGGGTGATGATAATATCTAAAGGGAATGAAGAGTCATTCGCTTGTGGCGCTCACACTAATTCCCCCGCGTGGTGAAAGTGGCCGCCTGGTTGCTCGACAGTATTATGAAATGCGCCGCGCATAAAGCTTTAAACGAGATACGTGCACTATCTCTGTTCCTCGGTAACGACGATCAGGTACTGGGATCGTTATCCAGCGTCTTCACCACTTGTGCGGAACCGGTTTATTCAGCCAGGCTCGAGCTAAATCAAGCTGGTGATGATATCTGCAGATTATGAAGATGTACAGGTGATGATGGTGTCTAAAGAGAATGAGTAGTCATTCGCTTGTCGCGCTCACACTATATATATGCTCGCTGAAGCGACGTGCATTGCAGCTCTCATAGACACTAACGCCACAATTCCCTCTAGTGTATATTTGGAAACTTTATGGTTAGGCCTGACAAGACAAGATGACGGCCAAAGTCAGGGCAACGCCTCCTCTATTTAGATGCATGGAGGAAGTAAAAAACGTAGGAGAAAGCGTGAGGTCACATTTTGTGAAGCCGGAAGTAGGGAAGAGCAGGAGCGCTCCTCCTCGCACTTGTAGGCACGCTCATCTGTTTGCTAGGAGACGATATCGCGTCGCGCTGGCTAGAGCGCAGGAACATCACCGGCTGACCGAGCCAGAAAGCGATACATCTGATTGCACCGGCTAAGAAGTTGCGATGCCCTCGATAAAACGGGAACCCGGCGTCAGCTTCCACAGTTGAGTGTATTAAATTTTGTTTGTGTTCTATGTACGGTATAATCGTGAGTATCCTCGCAGAACATAATGTACGATACTGCATGCGTCAGCGTAGTGTTCCTGGGGTTTGTTTGTGGCTCTTAATGACAGTTCTAGAACGCAATAAAACGCAGCGCAATTAACCATGACGCTGATGACACGGCACAGCTAGCGCCGGAGTTCCTTCTTTCGTTCAATTTGTCTGTGTAGTGGTATCACGGTGTCTCAATTTATTAATGACTATTTGTCTAAGTGTCAATAATGTGAGCGAATTCGCGTACATTTAAAATTGCTTTCTTGCAGGTTGAGACCCTCGTTGAAGGAGGCTATGAATCGTGGTGATTAGACCCAGCCAACGCGACTGGGAACCAACGAAATGGTCATTTGTGTGCATAAACAATTTGCACCTGAGCACTTCAATCGGGCGGCGCCATCGGCAGTTCACGTTCGCGAAGATTCCGTTCCTACCAACGTTTCTAGAACTAGTTATAGAAGCGTTGGTTCCTACTGCCATGAAAAACCGCAATGACCGGCGCGCTGCACATTTAAATGCCCAACCTTTATTGGAGAGACATGTAAACTGACTGCATGCTTATACGTCGGTATATTGCCCAAGCGGGTGTGCAGGAAACGGAACAAAGCTGTATTGAGTGCAAGTGTTGATATTGATATCTTCAAATAAACTTTCAATGACGTGCTTCAAACCTATTGAGCTGAATGCAAGAAACTGCAACTCAGCAAGGTAATCGCCGTGGAGTTTTTTTTTAGGTGAACCGGTAAGTTAAGGGTACGTGACATAATTTAACAATGCCATCTGCATTGGCCTTCCTTCATAGAAGAATGTTGCACCTCAGATTATTCCTTGAATCTGCGCGTGATAACATTCCTACCAAGGAGTTTCATACAATCGCACTAACGTACAGTGGGGCGGGGCGGTCGTTCGGGTACAGCTGCTTCGAAGAGAATTTCAGTCGATATAAAACTACCTCGCCCAAAACGCAATGGGATCTGAACACTTCTAGCAGCTTGGCAAATCACCTTCTTGTGTCAAACACAATTGGTTTAGGCATGTCTTTTCTACTCTTGACGATGCAGCCTTCAGTGAGAGCACCAGGCCAATGCTTTCCAATCGTCACCGTCGCGCACGGAAACGGGTCACCACTGTCTACAACATCAAGAGCCACCGGAGGTGTCATTCTGTTCTCGGAAATGTATTCTTTCATCGCGGAGGAGTGCAAGAGCATGGCGTCGAAGGCAAACAGCGAAGTTGCGGCGCGAAGCCTTCTCGGAGAGGCTGTCGCGGGCTTCGAAAACCTCTCGCAATGGCACGCTGAATGCTGCGCTCTCAACCGTGACGACATACACTCACTGTAGGATTAACTTCTAAAACGTTACGTCATCCGCGAACACAACGATCTCATAAAAATGCAGATTGGAGAAAATGACATCATGGCGGCCATATTCACTGGGCACAATGGCGGCATTGCTATGGTTAAGTGTTGCGCATTGGAGCTGGTCTAGCTACAGCACCTTTCTTTCCTCCGTGAGCTACAGTGTTTCTACAGCACTAGAAAGGAGCAAGCATATCTGCATAAGCTGCCACCAGACTGACTTTCGGCAAATCTATCGCGAAAAAAAAAGAAATAATGGTGAACCGAGAGCATCATACGCTCTCAGTACAGTGAACGGGAAGTCAATACAAGCAAGTTTGTTATAAATATCGAAGAAACGCGCGTCGCAACTTGTACGAGCAGCCAGCGGCGAGCAGCTTCTGCAGGCGAAGCTTCCATCGAAGATGCCTGTGGCGCCACCTCTCCTGTGCGACGCCAACTGCGTCAGAGGAGCGGCGGAGTAAGCCCACTGCCCCCTTTACAGTGTACCCCTTCTAGTACACTATACTGCAGCCAGCCCCCCACAGAAGTGGCCCCTGCGCCGCACAGAAGTGACATGACTTTAAAAATATTACTTAATTAGAGCTATTTAAATGCATAAATTATTAATGTTTCATGTGCTAATTCTAGAACAATTTTTAATAAACAGGTATTTAACAAGTCAATTAGCCTATATTTGTTAATTAAACACATAATACAAGTATTTTAAAAACAGGGGGCGCCATGGGCACTGCGGCTGCGAAAGGTCAACACTGCAAGATAGTAGCTGCCTGCGATGTGTGTAGCTGGTGAAAACTCCGGCAAAATCGTGGCCACGGCCTATAGGCCGCAGCAAGGAGGTACGGAGACCCTGTGTCGTAGCTTCTTCGTGTGATTGCTGGATGTCTAGTTGAACCTGGAGGTTGGAGCTAGCGCGGCCGTTCACCGCGCCGCAGTTTCACCTGAGTGTGTGCGCCACAAGGTTTCTCAGTGTGAAGTGCGGATTATTGTTGTTCGACGTACTGCATTTTCTAGATTGCAATGCCAAGCGTCGTGTTGTCAAAGGTGAAATCGTCCTTGCTGCCGAGATTCGCTGGTCGCGAAGGGCAAGGTTGACGATGAAATAAATGCTTTTGCACAGTTAACGTGTGACTGACCGGACGCAGATACATGAAACCACAGTGCGTCTACGAAGTGTTCTTACGACGGATTGAAAGAACTCTATTATAGGGTTCTTACGAAGCCTGTAATCTCCGAAGGCCAAAGCTACTGCATTGCCGGCTTTTTGTTAAGTGCTAACACGCACGGCCGTTCTCATCCATTGCTACGTAAATGATCCCGTGCTGTCACAGGCAGTGCGTATTATTCAGCAAGGAAGACAAGCTCTTTTGTAGTTAGATGAGCTAACGCTGTCGGCACCTCCCCTTGGGCATCGTTAATCAAGTGCTGATCACCTAGACCATTGCGGTGGCACGTCATTATTTTGAAGTGGCCTGCCGGTTACCTCGCCAGGTGTTGGTACACTGAGCGACATAAAAAAAGTTTCCCGAGACTACGTCGCAGTGTGCCTTTCTGTCATCAAAACATTGATAAACCGTGGAAATCAACATTCCTGACACGCGTGCCGGAGAAACGGATGCAGCCAGCTGCATTTGAGTTTTTCGTTTTGTTTTGCGTCTCGCCGATTAAGAGCAATTATTCGCAAAACACTTCATCATAATAAATATAGCCAGTTCTGCGAGAGTCATTCAACATCCAATATTAAAGGGCCTGTAGATAGGACCACCACCAGCAGCATGTCAGGCTGACGGGAGGCCGATGAGGATGCGCAAATGTTGAAACAATACATGTACGAACAAGAAAAATAAAAAAAATTAAAGACTGCAATGAAGCTCAAACCACTCACCTCACCAGTCCTTATTGTGCCGCTCGAACTTACTACGCCACAGCTGCCAATAAGACAGGGGCGATACACAAGCCGGTTTTGTATTATTGTCACGCTGAACATAAGTAACGTTTTTTTACTTTTACGTTTGGACGTAACTTTTTCTGCTTCTATCATTAGAGAGAAAGGTAAATTTATTTACAGAAAGGCAGAGAGGTCGGCCTAAGCGATAGCTTGCTCTAGCCTGCTACTCTACACTGGGGGAAGGGAAAGGGGAAAAGAAAGATTAATGAATGACGATGGTGAGATAGAGCGGTGAGTATGTAGTGTTCTTTCTAGCTGAGACACATTTCATAGCCGCGCACATAGTCCAGTTGTTTCCAAAAACGTTATAACTGCTCTTGTGACCGCAGTTGCACTGTTGGTGTCTGGCCAAGGGCCCAACATAGTCTCATCTGTTAAAGACCTACTGCGATATAGCTCAGTGGAAGAAATCAGTGTTTGTCGTTCTCGTGCGTATGCTGGGCAGACACAAAATATGTGTTCAAGTGTTTCTGGCACATCGCAGTGTTCACAATTAGGACCGGTGTCACTGCGACCGATGATATGTGCGCAACGTCTGGTGTACGCTACACCAAGACGAATGCGGTGGATCATACTTGTGTGTTGCCGTTTCAATTTAGGGGGCATGCGGAATCTCATTTCCGGGTCCCATTTGTGAAGTCGCTGGTGTCACCGTTCCGGTTTGGTCCAGTGCTGAAGTGTGTAGCTGTGCATCAAGCAGCAAAGCAGGGCGTTCGTGTCAGCTCGTGAAAACGCAATGCGTACTTCAGGGGCACTGCTTAAGGCATTTTTAGCTTCAGCGTCTGCCTCTTCGTTTCCCATCACGCCGCAATGAGCGGGAATCCACTGGAAAGTTATAAGATGACCATTTGTTGAAGCAACCTGAATAAGTTCTGTGATTTCTATTGCCAAGCTGTAATACAGACCTTGCTTTATGATGCAATTAATGGTTTGCAAAGCGGGTTTGGCATCACAGAAAATCGTCCAGGATCGAGGTCGCTCTCCGGAAATAAATCTTATTGCCTCCCGGGTAGCGAAAAGCTCTGCGGCAGTTGATGTGGTTTTATGGTCCACTTTGAATCGTCGAGCGATATCCATGTCTGGGATGACAAAGGCTGCGGCGGAGGTGTTTAGCGTGGTGGATCCGTCGGTGTACACGTGCAGAGAATCACTGTACGTGGTGTAAATGTGATATAGGGTCAGCTGTCTGAGGCCAACAGAAGAAATGAGCGACTTCTTCGTGAATCCAGGTATCGTAAATGAAACAGGTGATTTAGGCAGGACCCATGGAGGCACTGCAGGGGCATGTGGCGGAGAAAATCTTGATGGTATAATGTTTTCATGCCGCGATATTACTCTTGAGAAACTGCAATCTTGGTGAGTGGCCGGTAGTACTGACAGTGGGTGCTGTCTGTGTCTGCTCAGCAATCGGAGGTGAACTCTAAGTGGCTCGCAGAGCATGTATACACTGATGGGACAAGCCCGAGCCTCTGCGATTGTACCATTTGTTGAAGTACAGCACGGTAGACCAAGCATCTTCGTAAGCATTGAGCTTGAACACTCTCTAACGTCTTCACACAACTAGGCCTCATATTGGAGAGCACCGGCATGCTGTATCGAATGTATCCCACAAATAGAGCATTGTACAATCGAAGTAGCGATGATTCTGACGGGCCCCATCTTGCTCCTGCTACGTGGCGAAGAACAAGAGCAAAGCTCTTCAATTTAGATTTAAGTACTGCAACATGCCTCGTCCACGATAGATCTCTGTGTACGACAACCCCAAGGAACTTGTGGTGCGTTACAGCAGGTATTGCTGCCCCATTAATGAATATCGGGTATTTCGACATATGCTTGCGCGTGAACGCAAGCACTGCGCATTTGTCGATTGAAAGAGTGAGCCCCTGACGTCGTAGATATTTGTATGTGATCGTTACTGCACGCTGTAGTCGAGCTCGTAATTGCGGACGAGTAGTTCCGGATGCCCATATGCATATGTCATCAGCGTATGCACTGATCTTCACCGTGCTGGGAAGTTCTGCTGCTAGGCCGATCATTGTGACATTAAATAGGATCGGGCTGAGAACTCCTCCTTGGGGAACACCACGATGAACCTTATATCGACGGTGTCTCCGTTATTTGTCGTCATGTAAATGGTTCGGTCCCTAAGGTAGCTAAAAATCCAAGCGTAGAGTCGTCCACCGATGTCAAAATTTTCCAGTGCGTCAAGTATCGCGTAATGCAGCACATTATCGTAGGTACCCTTAATGTCTAAGAAGACCGCCGCCACTAGTCTGCGTCGGCTTCTTTCCTCTTCAACGCTGGTGATCAAGTCGACCACACCATCAATGGCAGATTGGCCTCTTCTGAAGCCGTTCATAAAATCAGGAAAGAAGTTGTTCCTCTCTAGAAGCCGCTCTAATCTTGGCAGTACCATTCTTTCCATCACTTTTCCGACACAGCTGGCTAAGGCGATTGGTCTCTAGGAGGAAAGTGCATAAGGACACTTCCTCGGCTTAAGCAATGCAATAATGCGACTGCATTTCCAATGAGTTGGGACTTCTCCTGACTCCCATGAGGTGTTATAATGAGATAACAGGATACGTCGTGCTTCTGTATCAAGATGGTTGAGTGCAGCATACGTGATTCCGTCAGGTCCTGGTGCCGATGATCGGCGGGAGGCAGAAATCGCAGCGTCAAGCTCATGCATTGCAAAACGTACATTAAGGCGCTCGTCAGACGATGGAGGCGCAACGGTAGTAAGAGGCTCATTAGAGGCAAGACCATCAGTGCTGTCCACGATGAGGCTACAGTATTCACTGGCTATCTCAACTTCTGTCCGTCCCTGATGTAGAGCAACAGCTTGAAATGGTTGACGTTGTTGGGGAGTTGTCTGCAAACTTCGTACCACCCGCCAGATCTTAGATAGAGGTTGCCTGGGGTCCAGAGATCCACAAAACTTTCTCCAACGTTGCCTGTCAATCTTGTCAAGATGCCGAAGAACATGTCGTTGAGCTCTACGACAGGCGGAAAGGTCTGAAGGCGACTTCGTTCGTCTGTATCGGCATTCGGCACGGCGACAGATTGCACGAAGGGCCTCATATTGGGAGTCAACTGCTGATCTCTGCATCGGTAGGTTAACCTACTGATGGTTGTGTCACGCAGTAAAGAAGCAATGATGTTCTCTACCTTGGATGGATCAGTCGTGTGCTCACAGCCAGACTTGACAGATGCCTTGAACAGTGTCCAGTCGGTTTGACGGATGTAGCGTGTGTGCGTGCGGCGAAACCACCTGAACTGAACATAGGTTGGAAGGTGGTCACTGCTGCGAGTGTCCAAATCTGTGCACCAACATGCGGAAGACAGGAGGCTTCTGGAAACGAAACAGAGGTCGAGGCAGCTGCTGTAGGACGTGCCACGAACAAATGTAGGTGATCCGTCGTTGAGTACGCTTAGTCCATAGTTGCATATAAAATTGGCCAAATCCCTTCCGCGATAATTCGTTGCAGTGCTACCCCAGAGAGGATGATGTGCATTAAAATCGCCGATCACAATGTGTGGCCTTTGTGCTGCTTGTAGAATGGTCCCCAGGTGGAAGCAGTCCATCTGTGCGCTTGGGTGTATGTATCCTCCTATTAGTGAGAATGTCCGCTTTTTATGTGTTATAGTCAGGCTCACGTAATCATTGCTGGTATGTGACGCGACTTCATGTCTCAAGAACGTCAAATAATCACGGCGTATACAAACGAGAACTGTGCTCGTCCGTTGATCACTGCGGGACCAAATCTGGATATATCCAGATATACGAAAAGATGAAACCATATTCGGTTCACATATAACGATAACAGGAAATTGATATTTAAAAACCCATTGCCTGAAGTCTGACAGACGGCCGCGTAGGCCACGAGCATTCCATTGCATAACAAGCGACTGGCGCATGCGTTCTTCGAATATCAGTGCCACGTTCACTTACTGAAGAACCAGTAGAAGAGGCTCCAAAACCTCAAGTAGCTGCACAGCCGCCTTAGCAGCGGGAGTGTTTAGGCTGCTGAGAATCTTACGCATTGAACCCATCAAATTTTTAAGCATAGCCTTGACATCTGCGCTGTCCATCTTCTGGTTTTCTTCGTTGGTGGTAGGCACTATGTGATGATGGCGCTATCGTAGCTCTTGACGGTAGTGAAGGCCACTGAGTCTCCGACGTGGGAAAAGCCAATGACTGGTTACATTGTACTTGCGTGGCCTGTATTGGCATTTGAGCATCTGTATCCTCCTTTCTGGCCGACAAAAGTAGGCTAGTAGGTGGTGAGGGCACGGTTTTTTGTGTCGAATTCGATAAGCTATGAGCACTGCTGCTTCGTTTGCGTCGGTGTCGTGAACAATGTTTACGGTGCCGTACAGCCCTTGCAGCTTCTCTGTGTGTGGAGTGGTCTCGAACCACCTTCTTCAGAATACTAATTTCATTCCTCATTTTGGGACATTCCTTTGATGTTGCGTCATGGGCGCCTGAGCAGTTTGGGCATTTGGCCACAGCATTGCTGTTATCACCATCATGAAGGCCGCCGCAATGCTTGCAGGTTACTTCACCCTTGCAAACTGCACTAACGTGCCCAAATTTCATGCATTTATGACATTGCAGAGGTTTTGGTACTTAAGGACGTACCGAGTGCCTCACGTACCCAACTTTTACATGTGTGGGTAACGTCTTCGACTGAAACACTACTTTAACACATCGCGTGCGTCCAAAGCGGTGGAAACCAAGCACTGGAGCCGACGATGACAGCAGTTTCTCGAGACTCGAGTCTGTTATCTCTTCATCCACATCGTATATAACTCCTGTTGTCGTGTCTTCGTCATACGCGGAGAATGCGCGTACCGGAATGTTTCCTAATCGAACAATCGCTTTCAGCGTGTCCGATAAAGCGTTCGTAGTGACTTCTACGGACAGTATGTTCTTTCGAGTATTTATGCGTATTTCTACGACTTTCCCTGGAGCGACGAGCTCAAAGTACTCCGACAGGCTCTGCCTATTTAGAGAGTTCAAGTTGTCTGTCTTCGATGTCGGCACATACGAAATGGTGTACGACCGCATGCTACTCGCCTTTGTCTGTGCTTGCCGGCCAGTCGGCGATGTCCGGCTGATTTTCCTTTTCAGGCATCGGCTTGGTACGACCACGTAGTCGCTGTCCGAAGCCATATCTTCAACGGAGGAGTCATCAGAATTCTCAACGTGGACCACGCTTGGGCCGGGGTGAGAACTTGTGTCAGACGCATTATGATGTGGTCGGCCCGGTCCCGGTTGCTGGAGGGGGTTTTGATCCCCCATTCTAAGGGGGAACGCCCCTCCGAGGTGTGTCGATTATTGAAAAGTCTAGGCAAAAGAACTAGAAAACTCACAGAGCTCGAAGCAGAGGCTGTTCTCTGTGACAACTTCTTCTTCCTCCCTCTTCTATCATTACGTCTAGACGTACCGCTATACACTCCGACTATTCAAACAAAGCGCCTAATCAGAAAAGTGCATGACGTCCCTTCCGTGCGGCGCAGCAGCCGTTTTTGTGTGGGGGTGGCTTGTTCACCGCGCGGCGCAGCAGTGGGCTGCGAATAGAGTGTACTAGAATGAGGGAATAGGTCCACTGGAGAGGGCAGCAAGCGGTGCGAGTGAAGCCACAGAGTTAATATATAAACTAATGAAACAAAATGCGCGGAAAATTTGTGGTGGCACTGCAGTCGCCTTCCCCTTAGAGTGCCTCCACGAAGGAAGGAAAGATAGGAGAGGGCACGGAGGAAGGAAAGGTAGGAGAGGCCCTGACGTCACTCGTTGTGAAGCCGCGATGAAGCTGGAAGTCGGCCATATTGACGGGGAAAATTCTCCTCTCTTGTTTACATCCGAAAGTAAAGTAGAAGGCACGACTCTCTCTCCGGCTCGGTAAGCACGTGAGCTGCGCAGCGCGCGTGTCGTGACGATGCGAAACTAATGGAACGGGGCTCAACCCTCTGGGCAAGCACGACACCTTCGTCGAATTCATTAACAGCGAGTAACAGCTCACCGACAACGAAGCAAGTATAAGAGAACGCGCACTACACGCACTGACAACGGCGAGTGTTTTCACGTCATTAATTCAGGAACTGTACACAGACAACATGATCGGTTGTGCCCCTCTATAGTAGCATTCCGCCACGTGGCCGACGCAGTGTCCGGCCCCTCTGTCGTGTTTCGCGTGCAACTCACTGGCGTTAGCATTCTGGGACCGTGGTGAATTTGAGCACGGTGCAAGTGACACTTGAACGCGGTTACTGTTACGTTGAGATTACATGCAATGCTGGGGTAGAGTATTCGAAGCGGAACAGAAAAGGTGTTTTAATACACACATTCCAGTTGTTACTGTACACACACTACACGAAAATACGTCTGTGGCCATGGTCCTCATTGCGTCTTGCTGGGCTCAATTGACAGCTTCGTCCGTTCTCACAAGCAGGAGCACTGCCCAACCGTCACTGACCTGCAAGGCGTTCGTCGTCGTTCAGCTTAGTCATGGTGCCCAACGCAATTTCGCTGAACAGTAATTGCATCATCCGCGTCATCCGCCACACGACACATGGATATGCACGAGTTCTGCGCACTGTTGAACCCCGTGATGAACAGAAGGACTTATAAACGTTGCTAAGAGTGCAGTAACTGCCAGGAAAACACTGCGTAACCAATAACGCGGCTTACAGCACAAATATTGTCCACTACGGCTCAGCACGAGACCTGGGGAGGCACACATGCCGCCGCAAGGCGCTGCCGCTCACTGCCAGACCAGCTCCACTACGCAACACGTAACCATAGCAACGCCGCCATTGTGCCCAGTGAATATGGCCGCCATGATGTAATTTTCTCCACACTTTTCACGTAGCGCGCCGGCTGGGCATGCCCTCTCCTACGTTTCCTTCCTCCGTGGGAGAGCGCATGCCCAGCCAGCCGGCGCGCAATGTGAAAAGTGTGAAAGAAATGAAATCATGGCGGTCATATTCACTGGGCACAATGACGGCGTTGCTATGGTTACGTGTTGTGAAGTGTAGGTGGTCTAGCGTTCTGTGGTCTAGCAGTGAACGGCCGCGGCTGGCGACGGCAAGTGTGCCTCCGCAGGTCTCGGGCTAAACCATGGCGGACAATATCCGTGCTCTGCGCCGCGGCAATGCTAGAGTACGAGAGGCAAGGAGTAAAAGGCAATCTGTGTCAAGGCCAGCGGGCGAGCCCACCTGACGTGAACAATTCAACGGCGTCATCACGCGGTGGTGCCTTCCTGTCTGGCGAGTCTTACGCAATGCGGGGCGACGTCACTCGTCCTTGGCTGCAGCCACGTGTAGCGGCTCCGTATTTGATGAGAATGACGTGGCCCAGCGGTGACCCCATTGGAGGATTCTGACCTCACGACCAGTGGCGCTTCTGGTTGGACATTTGGTTAATCAAAAAATGCACCCGGTGCATTAAAAAAAGCCCTTCGGCACGTCGCGAGCAGTAGACATATGTGTTAGAGAGGAGAGCTCGGCTCTTCCGGTCTCTAAGTTGTCGGCCCCAGTGCCGAATTCGTAACGCCTCTGTATATATGTTGTAAATACACCTTGTTTAACTCCCCGTTGTCTCGTCCGCTCGTCTATCAGCTCTGCGCAGAAGCAGTCGAGAGCTGAGAAACCTACGCTACCAAACGGCTGGTGACCTTCCCGGCGGAATTCGAAGCAGTGGCGCCTTCGGGAACGTGTTGGCGTCACCGTCTTTCGTAACAGTGGAGTCAGCGGCGGGATTCGTGGCGCCCTTCGTAACGTCATCGGAGGTGCGCTTCGTAACAGTGGTTGGCAGCTGCGGGATCGGCCGGCGTCAGCAACATCGATGCAGTGAGTACCTGATGTTTTCCCCTGTGTTCACCAGACTACTCTAGCTCAGGTTATAGAAGTTTTAGAGAAGGGCTGTTTGAAGCATTGGTGAGCGAGCTTTGATCGTTTCAAGCCAAGTCAGAGCGCTTTGAAACCAAAGTTAATGTAGAGGGTGTAAACACGACAGTGTTAAAAATTGCTTGCGCGTCTTGCTAGTAGAATTATAGTGGGAAAGGCAAGTAGATTCTTAACAAGGGCAAACAGCAAGATGCTAGTGTGAACGATGGAGAACCTTAAAGTGAAGCAACTCATCGAAATTTGTGAGGAACTTGGCCTTACTTTGGGCCGTGCGAAACGAAACCAAGCGATCCTCGAAATCATGAAGGATGAAGGAGTGTCGGCTGAGGAAGTCGATGAGGCCTGGGTGGATATCAAAGCACACCGCGAGGAGGCCGAAAGGCGAGAAGTAGAAGCTCGCGAACGTGAAGAAGCTGAAAGGCGAGAAGTACGCGAACGTGAAGAAGCTGAAAGGCGAGAATTCGCGAACATGAAGAAGCTGAAAGGTGAGAACGCCGTGAGGAGGCTGAGAGACAGGAGTGCCTTGAGTTGAAACGAATAGAATTGGCAATCCTACAGTGTTCGCCGATGCATAGCATAGCTTCTGTGACAGTTCAGGTCAGCGGTCACAGAATTCGCGACCAACTGCCACCGTTCGTTGTAGGCGAGGACATGGCGAAGTATCTCTACAAGTTTGAACACGTCTGTGAGCGAAAGGCTTTGGAGCGGTCCCTTTGGGCGCAGAACCTGTTAGCTCTTCTTCCCAGCGAAGTGTCCGACGTGATAACTTTCTTATCGAGGGAAGCGTTTGAGAGCTATGACGAGGTTAAGGAAGTGCTCTTGAGACGTTATAAGTTGTCACCCGAGGCTTTCAGGCAAAGGTTCCGGTATGCTAAAAGGGGGAATGAGTCACACGTTGACTTTGCGTTTCGTTTTAAAGCCGATTTAATTGAATGGCTCAAGGGCGAAGGTGTTTATGACGACCGCGATAAAATGGTAGAATGCGTTGCATTGCAGCAATTCTACCGCTGCATCGAGGAGGATGTCAAGCTTTGGCTGCAGGACAAACTTGGTGCACTACAGCTAAACAAAGCAGCAGAGTTAGCTGAGGAGTATCATACTCGCCGAAGGTTGCATAGCAGGGCAGTGCGCGTTGAAAAGGATGAAAGGAAAGAGGGCTTTTCAAAGAAACCTGATCAACAGAAACACGCTCCGCACCGTAATTTCAAGAAGGACGCGTCTCTTACGAAGGACATTGTAGGGGAAGGGCAAACGGAAGCGGAGAAATCGAGTGAGGTTCCTAAACAACGCATTGATACCACATGGGCGTTTGAATCACGGAAGCCGCTAATCTGCTACAACTGCACAAAGGAAGGGCACATCGCGATAAACTGTAAGCAAAAGTTTGCTTTTACAACAATCTGAGAATCGGAAAAGAACATGCGGTTGTGAGAGCCATATCTCCAAGAAATTAGTGTGAATGGGAAAACATGTCAAGCACTTCTAGACTCAGCGGCAACCATGGACGTTGTCCATGCTTCATTGGTGTCACCGGATGACTTTATAGGAAAATGCGCGTGGATCAGGCAAGTCGCCGAGGAGCAGAGTGCTTGCTTACCAATCGCTACGGTTGTCATTGAAGGCCCGTTCGGTAAGCTTCGGACCGAAGCGGCTGTGTCTGCAGCGCTTCCTGATCGTTTTCGTTATCTTTTCTCTAACAACTCAGAGCAGCTTCTCAAAGAGCAGGGTAAATCGTTCTTCCCCAACTTAGCGTACATGACCCTCACGCGATCGCAAGCGCGGAAGCATTCGCAAGTGCTTGATATTGTTCAATGTGGTGAACCATCAAGTGACCTCGGCGGCGAGTCGACGGAACCTCAGAGAGGAAATTCTCCGTGTGAGTCGTGTGAGCAGTTACTCGAGTGGCCCGTCGCCGAAGTGACTGGCGCGGTTTCCTTAGCAGGGGTAGACGACACGGCGCCATTGAGTAAGAGCGAGAGGGGTGCAACGCTCTCGCCTGTAGCGGAAAGTTGGAGTAAGCTGTCGAGGGTTCATTGAGAGACGCTCATTCGAGAACAGCGTGAGGACCTCTCGATGAAAGCGCTAATGGAAAGCGTAAACTTGGGAAAAAAGAAAAATAATGTTTCTTTTCCTGAGAAAGCAGTGCTCCTGTATCGGAGCCACACAAATGCGCAAGGTCGCAAGTATGAGCAGCTCTTGGTGCCACAAAAGTATCGTCGCCAACTATTGGAGCTGGCGCCTGAAAACACATGGGCAGGGCATCTCGGCATAAAATAGACCAATGCTAGAGTTTCTCTTGAGCTTTATTGGCCGAAATGCTGGAAGGATATCGAAGACTTTGTACGCTCATGCGACACTTGTCAGAGAGCGGGGAAATCCACGGACAAGTGGAAGGCTCCCATGAAGCTTGTGCCAATTATCACAGAACATTTCCGGCGCCTAGTAATTGATATCGTCGTGCCATTGCCAGAGTCAAGGCAAGGTTGTCGGTACATCCTGACGGTTCTCTGTGCAGCCACACAATTTCTGGAAGCGATACCACTTAAAGAGTTCCATTCACCTCATGTCGTGGATGCACTGCTATCTATATTTGCACGCGTCGGATTTCCTTCTGAAATCCAATGCGACAATGGTAGTGTCTTCACCAGCTGCCTTATCTCTACCTTTATGGATAAATGTGGAATATATATAGTGCACAGCTCGATCCATCACCCGCAATCTAATCCGGTAGAGCGTATACATTCCGTTCTGAAACGGATACTGAGAGCTCTTTGCTACGAGCACAAATGCGACTGGGAAGCGTGTATTCTTACTGCTATGTTCGCTTTGAGATCAGCTCCTCATGAGAGCACTGGTTTTAGCCCTGCAGAGCTGGTGTATGGCAGGAGTTTGAGAACACCATTGCGAATGCTGCGCGAGTCCTGGGAGGTATTAGATGAGGACCCTAATGTCGTTGCGTATGTTCTAGACCTCCTTGAGAGACTTCAAAAAAAAAACGAAAAATGTTGTGGAAAGCCACATGAAGGTGGCACAAGTGTTGTCGAAGGAGTACTACGACAAATCGGCGAAGAAGCACGCTTTTGAAGTAGGAAGTCAGATAATGCTGCTGCGGCCGTCCAAAAAGAACAAGCTTGAGGTTCATTGGGAACGGCCCGCCAATGTAATATCGAAGCTTTCTGATACCAATTATGAAGTGAAATTAGGAAGGTGGCCGAACAAAATTTACCACGGTAACTTGATGAAACCATACGTTCAACGTCAAGCGGTCGTAAATCTGCTGTTGAATGCTTCAAAGGAAGAGGCAGCAGACATTTTGAGTTCTAGTGATGCAATCGAAAAAGGATCCAATGTACTTTTGGAGCAGTTGAACCTGGAGCCTAGGTTAAGTGAAGTCCAGACGGAGGACTTGAGAAGGATTGTTTCCGAGTTTGAAAACGTGTTTTCGAACCGTCCCGGAAACACGACAGTGATCGAACACGATATCGAGCTAACTTGTGAGGAGCCAATTCGTAGCAAGCCCCTGTGCAAAAGCAGATCAAAGCAAGCCCCTGTGCTGAGCACAGCCCCTGTGCAAGCCCCTGTGCAAAAGCAAAAGCCCCTGTGCAAAAGTTGTTCCCATGTGCAAAAGCAGATCATGAAAGAGGAGATCGATAAAATGCTGGAGTTGGGAGTCATAGGACCGGGCGAGAGTGACTATACATCCCCTCTAATATTGTTTCAGGTGCCAGGAAAAGATCCGAGGCCATGCATCGATTCGCCATAACTGGAGACCAAACTTACCCGATATCAAACCTAGAGGAGAGGGTGGAAACTGTCTCACAGTCCAGCTATATTTCCACGTTAGACCTCGTGTTAGGGTATTGGCAAGTCCCCCTTACGGAGCGTGCTAGCCGCTATGCGCATTTGTTTTTCCATTTGGAACGTATCGTCCACTTAAGCCGAGCTTTGGATTGTAAAATGCGCCCTTTTGTTTTTCAGGCTTAATGATCCGCGTTCGTAAAGGCCTCTCTGAGTTCGCTCTGCCGTATCTTGACGATGTCGCCATCTTCTCCAACAACTGGAAAGAACATGTCGAGCATTTACACGTCGTGCTGAACAGGTTGAAAGAAGCTGGTTTTATCGTGAAACCTACTAAATGTCACCTAGGGTGCAGCGAGGTGTCTTACCTGGGACACGTTGTGGGGTGTGGCCAGCGTAGACCTTCAGAAATTAAGGTAACTGCCGTCGTGAACTATCCACGACCAACCACAAAATGTGAGATAAGGGCATTCTTGGTCCTTGCTGTATACTATCAGCATTACGTGCAAAACTACTCTAGCATTGCCAGCCCTCTAACTGACGCACTTCGAAAATCCGAGCCGGTTAATGTAGTATGGGACTCAGAAAAGGAGAATGCGTTTTGCCAGCTAAAACAGGCTCTAAGTGATAAGACCGTTCTCATGGCACCCGATTTCTCTAAAAGAATCGTGGTTCAATGTGACACGAGTGATCGCGGCATGGGAAATATATTGTGCCAGGAAGACAGTGCTGGTAACGAAAGGCCTTGTTCTATATTTGAGTCGAAAGCTCAGCGGCAGGGAAAAGGCATACGGTACCTCTGAAAAGGAATGCGCTTGCCTCGTGTGGGCCGTTCGAAAGCTAGCCTTTTATGTCTCCGGTTCGAGGTTTGTGGTCGAAACGGACCACTGTCCTCTAACCTGGTTAAACAACACGTCGCCTACAAGTGGCCGGTTACTGAGGTGGAGCATGATACTCCAACAGCACAACTTTGACGTTCACTTCAAAAAAGGAAAGTTAAACGCTAATGCAAACGCAGTGAGCCGTGCGTTTAGTTAGTGCCTTCTCCACCTTTCAGTTTCTCGCTGGCAATTCGGGGCAAAATTTTGTGCTCATCATAGCCTTAGCTGAGCGCTCTCGGCCAGAATGAGCTCAAGGAGCCAAATTTATGTTCTATTCTATTTCGTTACGTTGTTGTACGTGCAAAAATTTGAGTTTTTATTTTAAGAGTCTTGTGTCCCACATGTGCCTCTTGATGTAGAGGGAACGAAATTCCGATAGACACGTAGCTAAGTATATCTTGTAGTATACTTTGTCTGGTGTTCTGTCGGGTGACTGAGGGCACTTGCTTGTGCCACGTGTTGTCTGTTGTCGAACCGTTCTTGACAAGTTGCAGAACCATCGACAAGTGCTGAGACCAAATATCGTCAGGAGAGACGGGCGAAGCTGGCCGACAAGTTGTGGCGACAAGCCAGTGGAGCTGGGATCCGACCTCAAGAACGGTATGCGTTCCCGGAACGGAGTCCAGAGCTGCATTCTCCCCTCCCCCCCCCATGGCCCTGGAGGCGAACCTGGAGGGACCTGGCGAATGAGCGCGCCTGACAATCAAGCCACGTGGAAGCAGCTCGTCTTTCCGGCGCATTGTCTGGCGGCGGGGGTGCTGTTAGGCCTGCGAGTCCACACCGAACGTCCATGCCTCTGAAAAAGGCAATCTGTGTCAAGGCCAGCACGCGAGCCCGCCTGACGCGAACAACTCAATGGTGTTATCACGCGGTGGCACCTTCCTGTCTGGCAAGTCTTACGCAATGTGGAGCGACGTCACTCGTCCTTGGGTGCAGCCACGTGTAGCGGCTCCATATTTGATGAGAATGACGTGGCCCAGCGGCGACCCCATTGGAGGATTCTGACCTCACGACCAGCGGCGCTTCTGGTTGGACATTTGGTTAATCAAAGAATGCACCCGGTTAAAAAAAGCCCTGCGGCGCGTCGCGAACAGTACACCTATGTGTTAGAGAGGAGAGCTCGGCTCTTCGGGTCTCTAAGCTGTCGGCCCCAGTGCCAAATTTGTAACGCCTCTGTATATATGCTGTACATAAACCTTGTTTAACTCACCTTCGTCTCCTCGGCTCATCTATCAGCTGTGCGTAGAAGCGGTCGCGAGCTGAGAAACCTACGCTACCAAATAGCTGGTGACCTTTCCGGCGGAATTCGAAGCAGTGGCGCCTTCGGGATCGTGTTGGCGTCACCGTCTTTCGTAACAGCGCATTGATTGCCTACTCATGGCCTTCGAGATTACGGGCATGCGGCATGTTTTTTTCCAGCCGTCTCAATCGCCCGGAAAGCACATGCTTCCAGATATGGTCATGGCATGCTTTTTTCTCCGCACCGCGGTGCTCTTCCTTTCGGTCGAAAGGAAGACCGCCGTATTCTTGATGTACCTACAAGGAATAGAGGCCGATTTGGAGGAAAGTGGACTGGGCTTCAACCTTTCTTTCGTCAAACAAGGAAACCTCTTTGAACAGGCACTGCCAGCATTGATGAACACAGATGATATAGTGCTAATGGCCGACAACAAGAAATATTTGCAGAGATTGATGGACATCTGCGGTAACGGGAGAGATAGGTTAGTTTTCAGATTCAGTAAGGAAAAATCAGCAGCCATGATGTTTAGTGACAATGAAGGTAGTGAGCTTAGGATACAGGAGGTCACGCTAGAGATAACAGATAAATACAAATATCTGGGCGTATGAATAAGCAATAGGGCCGAGTGAAAATTAAACCCTTCACTGCAAAATACGAATCTTGAACCTCTGTATTTAAATGAAAAAAAATAATTCTAGGTTTTCGTTCATTAAGTATTACGGCTTGGCGGCGCTAGCCACTGCCCGATCTAAAGGTTACAGCCATATCCATCCATCCACCCGTTCATCCGTCCGTCCATCCATCCACCCACCCACCCACCCACCCGCCCGCCCATCCGTCCGTCCGTCCGTCCGTCCGTCCATTCATCCATCCATCCATCCATCCATCCATCCATCCATCCATCCATCCATCCATCCATCCATCCATCCATCCATCCATCGAAAAGGCTGCCGCTTTAGGCAAAGCTTCTATGTGGCGAGAAAAAAATGGTTTGTGCCTTTATATAACTTTTTGTTCGTTTGGAAATGAGGGGCAAGGAGTACGAGAGGCAAATTCAAATCTTGGGGCGTTTTATTTACAAATAGGGTTTTTATTTTGCTGTACATTGGCGCTGCCCATATTAGAGCAGTTAACATTGCGATGCCTGTGCAAGAAATCCAGATGTGCACCAAACTATACTTCGATGTTCGCGGGCTGTATAGTTGGGGGAGGGGGGGGGCGCACTGCCGAAGAAGAAAGAAAAATGGCAGCCCGATCTACAAGTGAGGTCAGACGGCTGCAGCGTTCTACGTTCATGCATTACTTTTTACACTCGTTTGAATGGATTCTTCTTGCTCACATTGAACTAGCGCTGCTTTTCATTGCAACGCCGTATCGAAAATTTTGCAGACGCCCTATTGTAACCCCAGCTGAACCACGACGTGAATGTATTGCTTCTTGAAACGTTCTTGGCTTCTTAGGTTGGCACACCAGCCGTCCAGCCGTGCTCACCTCAACTGGTTTTCCCTATAAAAGAGGCACGTTCAGTGGGACTTTTCAACAAGAAGAATAACGCTGTTCGGTGCGACAGGGATAAATAAAGAAAATCACAGCATATGAAAGGAGCGAAATATTAGTGGGGCGAAGCGTCCATTTATTCATCCATTCATCCGTTCGTCCGTCCACTCGTTCGTCCATGCGTCCGTCGACTTCTATCACACTACAGCCCGCATCGGACGGATGGACGCTTCACCCCACTCATCGTATAATTCACTCCGTGGATATGCTGGCTACGCTGAACAGAAGGACGATCGATCAAGTGATGCTATAAAGAACTTAGTCCCTAAAAGCAGTAAAACCACGTCACGCTACGCGTCGCTGCTTTGGTTACATCAGCGTGCCTGTAACGATTCTCGAAACAGCGTCCAATCTAAATCAGGGGTAGTTCCACGAAAGGAACAAGTGACCCATTTATTTTCATGTAATCAGTGAGCGTAGAATTGGGCATTCTGATTTCGCTTATGGATGGGGCTGTATGTTTTTATTAGGTCTGGAGCGTTTCATAATCGTACCTACTCGCAAATCCGGTGTTGGTGGCACTGTGGACACCGCCATGGCACATGCTGGCGTCTCGTACTCAAGCTTTTTTTTTTCTTATCTAATGCGCAGAAAAGTACACATCAGTATGACATATTTCTGAAATAAATGGAAGAAAGAAGATTTCCCGTCACTTTCTATAACAGGAAAAAAACTACAGCATTGACTTACCATCAATTGTATAAACCGTAACCAGTCGGCAACTTAATTAATAAATCGCTACTATTGAATCAAGCGTTCATTTTGACTTCCACTCCAAATTTTTCTCTCCTCTATGCAGAATGCCAGTGACGCATGCACACAAGGTAACCACGCGAACGCCGCAGCATGAGCACGTTACAAAGAAATAACACCCGCAGGAGAGGAACGGTCGCTGAGCCGACCGAACTCGGCGCTCAGCATCAGTAACTGTCTTTCTCCTCGCAATGTACCGACGCCGTCAAGACTGGCACGAAAGCCGCGCTCTCAAACTGGCATGTGTTCTGTGGTACAACGCGCACTCGCCCGCGAGGCTTCTCCAGTTTCTCTTTCGACTACCTCCCGTCGCGTCGCAGAAGCAGGAGACAGGGTGGAGGTCTAGACTACGTCTAGACTTGACGTCACCGGCTCTGCGACAACCACAGGTTGGTTAAAGGCGCGCTTTGGTCATTTATGGTCACCCATTCGCACTGTGAGTTCTACGGTGTTCAATGAATATGTTGGGGAACGTAAGAACGAACATCGAGATGTCTTGGTTGTTGTATCTGGTATGAAACACGGTGCATTACATAGCAGTGACAATTTTCACAGTTTTTATTCTTCAGTAGTCTACCTCGACGAATACTTGGTTTTCTGAAAAAACGCCGTTCGGCCACATGTGCGACCCTTTGATTTGAACGCAGTCGAGATTACTGTAAATGAACGCGATACTGATATTGCCATTCTGCTGCCAAAACATAATCAAATTACAGATGACGAAGAAAGGGGACGATCATAACTCAAGCACTTTCACGGTAAAGGACGTGGGGAGTAAATGCAGGTCGGCTAAGCATAGATTTTCACAACATTTTGGCAAAATTACTTATCACAATAATAAGCGGCGTGATGATGGCACTTACTTATCCAGAGCGTAAGTGGAATTCCGTTGACCACCTAATGACTATTGGTACGCGATAAAATAGAAAAACGATCTCTAACGATGTAGGAGGGCAATGTAATTCAAGGACAATAATTAGCCCAGTTTTCAACGTTATACGCGTCTCCAGGAAGGGATAATGCTAGAATGCTTCTGTCACAGACGAAAGAATGCCTCCTTGCGATGATATAGGTAGAAAAAATTCAGCAGTTGACATGCTTTTATTCGCCAAATGGACCAAAATAAAAGCAGTAACAGGAAAAACTACTTGCCTTCAGTGCAGCCATAAGATATGTCGGAAATTTTTGCTCACACGCGAGAAAAAAAAAAGGGTGCGTGCGCTGAAATCCCGTGGTATCCGCCGCTCGAGGATGGATGGATGGATGGATGAATGGATGTATCCGGTTGGGCCCTATAGATCGGCCGGTGGCTCACGCCACCTAGCCATAAAGTTAAGTACTATCAATGGGTGTTTAAGGAGTGAATTTCACTCGCGCCTCGATGGTAGCCACCAATCAGTTAGCCTCCTACTGGTTACTTCTACCCGTTTAAAGTCTACTTTGCCTTCGCTCTCCCTAAACCTCAATGCTTTGAAAAATCGGGTGCCATTATCTTCGACTATAGAGTGGAGCCCTTTACAGAACATTATCAAATGTTCAGCCGTTTCCTTCTCCTCTCCACACGCACTACATACCATGTCGGTGCCTTCGTATTTTGCTCGGTACGTCTTGGTCCGCAATACTCCCGTTCAAGCCTCAAAGAGCAGAGAACTACCTCGAAAGTTATCGTAGATCTTTTCCCTTGCAATTTGCTGCTTAAAAGTGCGGTAGGTCTCCAATGATGGTTTCGTAAGCATTCCAACCTTCCACATGTCGCTCTCTGTTTCCTTCGTCTTCTTCTTAACCGATGTTTCCTTTTGGCTTGGTATCCTGCTGTTGTCTAAATACTTGCTTGACAATTTTCGATTTCACTTTCTCCATGTAGTATAAACATTCTTTATGTACAAGTAGCTGGAAAATTTCCTAGCCCAATGCTCCTCTCCCATTTTTCTCAATCGCTCCTCAACTTCTATTTAGCTGCTGGCTTCCCCGCACTCAAACGATGTCCATCCCATGTCTTACTCTACCCCATGATTTGGGGTATTCCCGTGTGCTCCCAAAGCAAGTCTACCTATGCCACGTTGTTTTTTTTTTCAATCTTGCTTAACTTCTGATTTCATACACAAGACTGCGTTCCCCCCCGCTATTTCGATACACTGCATCAATGAAAACAGATTGTCTTCCAATCTCCTTCGTTTACGAAACCCATTTTGTAGTTCTCCCAGCACCCCTCATTCTCCACCCATGTCTGTAGTCTTTACTTTACTATCTGCATCACAAGCCTGTAAACTACTGATGACACAGTTATAGGACGGTAGTTGTTTATATCGGCTTTGTCCCCATTTCCTTTATAGATCATGCTCATTCTGCTTAGAACCCACATTAAACACGCCCTCTAGCGGTAGCTGGGCACGTGAGGCAAGGAGGAGGAGGAATAAACTTTATTATAAGAAACCAGCAGGTTTAGGTGGCCGGGCCTAAGCCTCCCATGAGGGGACTTCAAGGGCTTGCCTCAACGCTGCCTCACGGGCGTGCTGGGTCGCCCAGGTGTGGTCGTAAAGAACGGGGCTCCGCAGGGCCTCATGGAGCTTCGACGAAAGGGTCGTGGCGTTAGTGTGTCTGTACTGTTTCAGGCGATCCCACGGCAAGTGTGGAAGCGTAGCCGGGTGAGTGCCGCAGCACCGGCAGTGGGAGGTTGTGTACACGTCTGGGAATATGAGGTGAAAGCGGGCAGGTGAGGGATACGTGTTAGTTTGAAGCAGACGCAAAGTGGTGACCTGTGCCCGGTTGAGCTTGGGGTGAGGTGGAGGAAAGGCTCGGCGTCTGAGGTAAAAGTTCCTCTAGATCCCCCCTGTGACACCATCGTGTGCGACTCTCGCTCAGCCGTCACTAACTACAGCAAAGGCCGCATTTATCCTCAAGTGCTTCGCATCCTCTGCTAGGCACCACACTCCAAAAAAAAAAAAACATGATCACCCTGAGATGGATCCCCGCTCACGTGGGCCCAGTCCACCCACGCCTCCCCAACCTTAACGGGGTCACCCACTCCCTTGTGCGAGGCCTTGTCAACCGCGCTGGAGCTACTAGAGACAAGATGGACACCAGGGACAACCTCACTACCCACGTGAAGAAAGACTTACTGGTTTTGCTGGGGAGCGTGGCGATTGGGACGGCCGCAGAGAACCACGCCGCGCACCCGCAATTTCGGAGGCCATGCCCTACTTCACCTGGAAACATCGTCTGCTTCGGTCGTAGTGGCCGTTTGGTGGCGGAGGCACTGAGCTCTCGATTCCAGGGGCGTAGCCAGAAATTATATATATATATATATATATATATATATATATATATATATATATATATATATATATATATATATATATTAATATACATATCAATAGTTCATACACACGCATGCCAGTGAAGTTCGATGAATGAGCCGAATATTCTGTCGCACGCCGTGTTTGTGTAAGGGAAGTGGTGATCGCGCACGTGTGTGGATGCGTGTGTTTGTTTAGATGTTCGCAGAACGTGCGAAGGTTCAATAGAAGTTAGTCTTTGGCTTCAGTATATTTTAGCACTCGTTCGAAGAGGCCCAATGTAATATGCTTGAACGTGGTCTATCAGACCTTTGAACTGTGTCTGGCTTTTACCATCAAAACGAACCTCTGCCTGGTGAAAACTATCGTTTACAGTGATCGACTCCAGTGAGATTAGTTCCGGCGGGTATACAAGCATGACCACCTCTGCAGCATTAACCCCGCCACCCAAGCAACTTAAAACGCTGGCATCATAGATTCCCGCCCAAATATTACAGTGTCAGAGCCTTGACAAACACCGCGACATGTTTTTTTTCGTATTCAGACACTATTCACTGCAAAAGAGCCCAGGAAATATATTTGTACTAGTTTCTAAATCATGCCTGCGTGAAGCGACGAAAAAAAAAACGCAGCTAAGTAGCGGGGAAGGGGGGGTCGCACTAAAAATTAGGGGAAGTTAAACCCCTTGAACCCCCACCCCCTTGGCTATGCCACTGCTCGATACGGTGTCGTCTGTTCAGTGCAGTGACGTTGTTGCTCTGATCTCGCGTTTGGTGTTGCTGTTTCTTTTTTACACCTTGTTTACAGCAAAAAGCAGTGAAACAAAATAAAATATATATTTTTGCCATGAATGGAGGTTCGTCGCTTCCTTGCAGGAAAATCTCTGGAAAAAGAATACGCGGGCAGTACGGCAGTTTTGCGTGCGCACATGTGTGTCTACTGGTTGCTTGGAGGAGAGTTCAAAGCTAACTTTAAGGTGAGATAATGAGCACCTCTCGGCGCAAAAATTACAGTTGTGGCTGCAAAACAAGATACAGCAGAGTAAGAAAGCAGCCCATGCTCTCTTTATTTGGAGTTACTCAAAATAGTGATACTGTATATGCTACCTTTAGGTAGCATATACATTAACACATAACATATATGTTATATGTTACTATGTTATAATATATACACAGTAGGTTGCATATACAGGTAGCATGTACAGTATCTTTACCTCAATATGAATAAAGGCACTGGCTATGGGACCGTAATCTCAATTGAGTTGATGAGCGCTCGCAAGTAACCGAGGACATTTGTGAGTTTCACTTCGATAAAAATTGCACTCTGGTGCGTTGTGTACATTGTCGTCCTTTATGAAAGGAAACACGTGAACGCGCGAACTGCGCACTGTGGCGGCTGCCTAAAGCACCATCAACTGACAAGTAAAAAAAGCATGATCGCTTTCGGCGTCATCTATGGCCAAGCCGGTAGACAAGCGCTGCTAGATTACGTTCTCTCACCACTTGCGCGGCGAGTGGTATCGGGCAATCACTGCAGCCTGCGCCGTGGTCGCGCACAATGTTTGATATGTGGGCAATGAACTACGCACGGCAGGCCTGAGCAGGTAGAGAGTGCAATCTAGCAGCGCTTGTCTACGGGCCATAACTCGTTTTTTTTTGGCAACAGATGACACTGAAAGCGAACGTGTTTTTTTTTCGCTGTCGGTTGATTGTGATGTAGGCAGCCGCCGCAGAGCGAAGCCCACGCGTTCGCGTGTTCCCTTTCATAAATGACGACAGTGTACACATTATCAAAGGTCAGGAAGTGTGCATAGAGTGTGGAAAGCCGGAGCTTCACAATGATGTGGTACCTGCAATTTTACCGCCCCTCAGAGAATATCCTGACGAGTAGCCCACACCTGAGCTGTCAACAAGGAAGAGAGCCGCTTCTGCACCAAGGTTTGAAGACAAGCAGTTAAAAAGAACTGTGCCGTGGTACCACTTGAGTCGCAAGTGAGACTTGAGGAGCGCGAAAGTGGGAGGCAAAAGCGACAACGAGAACAGGTTTGAACTTGGAGGCGTCGTCCGGCCAAATGACCACTGGGCAATTCATAAGCATTCTCACTAAGATGGAAGCGCTTATGTGTCGGCCTTCCTTAATCGTGAACTTGTGAGCATTGAAAAGACCATGCTCATGAACTATGGTCTGATCACAGCGAAGTCATTTGTATCCGAAACGGTGGCCTATAACTTTGACGAGGCCAAAAAAGCCCTTCACATTGCTCAGTCTTTTCACCCTTGCAGAGGGGCTGTGGTACATCGAGCGACTGCATTCATGAGGGTCTCACAAAAAAAATCTAGGAGCCAATTTCCGGTTTTTACGGCTTGGTCTTCACTGTCAAGAGCAAAAGAGCAGTTAATGAACATAGTGAGTGCATGCAAACGTTTGTTTAGACGTAGCTTATATATTTTAAAATATGTAATTCAGTACCAAGCTGGATGCAAGGAAAGTTATGCGACCTCTTATGGTACCAGTGTACGACTACAGAATCGAAAGTTGGGCTAGTTGGATATGCATGGTATAACTATCAGTTAAAGCACACGAATAAACAGAAAGGAAGAGAGGACAAACGCTTCCTCTCTCCTCTCTGTTTATTCGTGCGCTTTAACTGAAAGTTATACGACTACAGAATATTATGCGAAAAGGAACTTGCATGAACACTTGCGTTTCTAGCATATCGTATATTCAAGAAAACTACAAACACTTCTTTTTTATACGTGTACTTTCAGGTTCTTCGCGCATTTCATAAAAGTGCGTGAGGAAGGTAATAATCACAAGGAAAAGTTACCTGGTACGAAAAGAATGGAGAAGCCCAGCCTTTACTGAACTGCGAGTCCTGAGCCAGAAAAACAAGCGAATGAGAGCAAGGCTCCTTGAAATATAAGGTCGCCTTGAGGAAATGGGAATGTAGCGAATGAAATAAATAGAATGAAATACAAAAATGCGAATGTAGCGAATGAAATACATAGTGTTCATGTGAAGTCATTTCCGTCGTTGTCGCCCTCTCTCGCCATGCCCGGGTACGTCCTTGGGCACCTACAGCAGTTTGCGTGCTGCAGCGTCGTTTTTTGAGGCTCGTCATCTGTTGCTGTGTACGATGTTGAAAAGGAAGCATTGTGGTTTTTATGTTGTCGTACTTTAACGAGCTCATCGGATCAGGAAGGCCTCGCTTGTTCACTCGATACAAGACCAGAAAATAAAGATGTGCAACACGTATACTGGCCACCGCGTACACTGGCTGCCCGCCACGACCTACGAGGGCCATTATTTTGCTTTCACTACAAACACTACAAATTGCATGGCCCATGAACAAGTGAAAGCGCAAAGTCTCTCGAGCCGCAATTTTAAGAGTGGATGAGTGAAGCGCCGCAGTTTTCATTGAAAACGAGTCGTTCAGATCTAGGCAAGTTTACAAGATATATTAATAATATATTGCTGCGGCCCACGCACCAAAGTAGCAGTGCCCCTTCCCCTACCCAGTGTTTAAAGCAATGCGGATGTAGCGCCTCTTTGATTGGAATTGGTGGAAATAGCCGAGAAAAATATTATGCGAGGCAGATAGAGACTTCGCGTGGTGCGTGCCGCGGTAATGCTGGTCATCACTTTTTTTCGTATGTTTTGACACTTTTTACCTTGTATTTTATTTTCGTTGTAGGGTAATGTACAGTGAAGTTCCTGAAAATGCTGGAGACCGTTTTAGGGAATTAATTCACCAATTTTTAAAAATCCTGACTCCCCAACTCGGACTGATCGGCTATACTCTAAAGCGAACTAATATTGCTTCGCATCCATTTTCACAGTTTGTTTCAATGCAACACCCGAATTTCCGTGATCACCATCACGATTTTAACCACCTCCCTTACACGTTTATTGTGCACGCAGTGGTCGTGGACAAGTTTGTATGTACAGTATCTTGGTAAGCTATGTCCTGTTTGCAGGTAAGTGCTTGGCTATAGCACTTACTCGTAATGGAGTTACACCAGAAGACGCAAGTATCACCGAGTTTCTTCAAGTACTTTTGTTATTCTGCGCCAGCCAAACACGCCGGTACTTTTCGGAAAATCGCAATATGCATTCTCAATTTTAGGTAATAACTTTCGCCGAAGAAACACCCCGAAGCTCTGCTCCCTCTTCGTGGGCTACTAAATCAACTTGTTTCACTAGCACCTGATAATTCCTCAAATTCGCATAGTGAGGCAAAACTAAACTGGCGCAACCACAAGGAAACAACATAGCAGCGGTCGGCGACGGAGTCGGTAAGTACACGGGGCATGTCGGTGGCGCATTTCAGAAGTGACGAAGGGGCGCTGCGTGACGCATGTGCACACTATGTAGACTAAATAGAAAATATTAAGATTGCGTCGAAAACAGCAGGCAAGTGTTCACGCTTGCTTTGAATGTGCCAAACAAACCAACAAAAAGCGCTACAACCAAGAGTGGATTATTGAATGTTTATTGATGAAAGTAGAAAGTTCCCGGCTCTATCAGCACATCAAGAAGAATGAAATACTCGCGATGCTTCGCAAATCAACTTCGAAAGTGTACTTGAGGTCGTACCAATAGGCATTCGGCTTCAATGAAGCGGTAATAAATACTCTAAAAAAGAAAACCGCCAGCATGAAAGACCTCGAAAGCCACGGTGGATTATCGGTAGACGAGATGAAGCTGTCAGAAACTTTCAGCGTGACAGCATCTGACCGAATTCAAGGCTTCGTTGACCTGTGGAAATTCACAGGGCCCGAGGACAAGTACCAGTAATGTGAATTCAGAATGATCATTATGTTTGTGCCTTTGGCATTGAAAAGGAGCCAAAATGTTGGCGTTTTCGCAACAAAATGAAATGAGAAAGGGGACATTCTATCGAAAATTTTCTTGAAAGCTACCATTCTCGTTGAAGAGATGGACTTGTTCAATGGGCAATGAATTGTGACGGGGCTCTGTGGAACCGGAAGATGCGGAAGCTAGTGGGAGTGTCGGCGTCATCGTAAAATTTAAGCTCCAACTTACTGCATCCTGTACACGAGAAGCGCAAATCGCCCTTCATCTCTGATTTTCTTCATCTGCTCAAACGCACCAGGAATTGCCTTCTCCAGAAAAGTTACGCCACACCAGAGAGGTTAGTAGAGATGTGCGGTTTACATTTCACAAAGAATTATGCATTCGTCACATGCACTAATGACGTTGTTCGCAGTTCATATTTCTAGGCGTCCGTGCATCCAGTAAGTGAGAAGCATATCTACGGGACAGCAGTGTTCCGAAACTGACAGTTATGCCTAATTTTACAGAGACGCTTTTCGACCCAAACTCTATTGAGAAGATGAGAACACCTTTCGCTTTTCAAATTTTTGGATCATATGCCCTAAGAGGCATGGCCTTTTACAAGGAAGAAATTTAGAAAAAGATGTGGCTACATCGAGGCAACGAAGCTGTTCTTCTCGGTAGTGATGCTTGAGATTCAAACGAATTATAGACGTCACTGTCTAAAACGCACAATGACTGCCCTGATAACGCACGTTTCTTTTGTTCCTTTTCCTTTTTTGACGGAAGATCAACGGACTGATCAACGCGATGACATGAAGATTCCATTCGAAGGCACTTAAAGGGGCACTAAAGTCAAATGACAATTTACGTCAGAGTGAAAGCTCAATGTATGACATTTTAAACGACAATATTATCAACAGCAGTGTCCCATTTACCGAGGATTTCAGGCACAGGAATACATGCGTCGTAGTGGGACATTCTTAAACAATACCTATCACGTTAGACGAACCGCCTACAATTATTCTCAGTAATCAATCTAGCAGCACTAAATAAAGAACTTCCCGTGCATCAAAAGACGCAATAAGATGCTGATTGTTCGTTTCTGCTTGCTTCACGAAAAAAAAAAATGATCGCCGGACGTTACCATGGCGAACGGTGGGAGTGGTTCAAAATTCAATTTTCACGTGGTTACACTGGATGGGTCGTTTCATCCAGTGGGGCGCAGTTGAACCAAAAACACGACTCCCATCTTGGAGCCAATGAAAGGAAATTGATCAATGACCATTGTTCCTGTTGTGGCTCCCACTTCTTTGGTTCTGTCTACAAGCGTCGGCGACTGCGCAGTAAAGCCGGGCAACGTAGTGCATGGCAACAGTGACGTGAGTCGGACTGCTTCTCGAGGCGGGTTATTGAAGTGCGCTTACCTGATGCCAGCCACCAAAACGTGATTTCAATTCAAAATAAGCTTTTTTTAGCACAAAAGTAACACTACAAGGTTTCTAGACCACTATTTAAAGAATAAACGTTGACTTTATAGTTGCGTTTAGTGTTCCTTTAAGCCAGGTTCTTCTAACGCTGCATTTCTCTCCGAATTTCTGCACTATACCTTTGTGGTTGGGGAGCACGTAAGAGGACAAGCGGCACTTTTTCAGTGAATGCGCTGCCACAGGGTATAGGGGCATTCTTGCAAATACCCTATCATTATTGAATTATCAGACAGAAAGCGTTGGTCTTCAAATATCCCATGACATGGCGCCTTCATTTTTTATATTTATATTTATTTTTTTATAATACCTCAAAGGCCCCATTCAAGGGGTGTTACATGAGAGGGTAGACAGTTCACAGACAGATGATTTGTTCGATGGCTTCTTTGAAATGAACGGCGCTGGAGTGAAGCCCGATGTCAGTAGGAACATCATTCCATTCTATTGATGTTTGCACAAACAATGAAGAGTGATGCACGATGTCTGCAGGAACATCATTCCATTCTATTGATGTTTGCACAAACAATGAAGAGTGATGGGCAGTGGTACGCACACGGGGTAGATAAACCGCTTTAGAATGGCTGATACGGCATGAATGATAACCTGGTTTAGGTGCAATGCATGATAAAATTTGTGATAAAAACACAGTGTTGAAACTTTGCGGCGCGAAGGTAAGTTAACCATGTAAGCACGAGATTTTATCTCGGTGACGCTACTGTGACAGGAGTAGTCCGAATAAATGAATCTGGCTGCGTGATTTTAGATGGATATAAGTGTTTTAATAAGGATGATTTGACGGGGATCCCAGATGACATATGCGTATTCTAGCTTCGGGCGAACTAGTGTTAGGTTAAAAGTTTAACAGAAGGCGGGGCTAGAGTAAGTTTCTTCGGAGATAGCGAAGAACGCGGTTCGAGTCATTAGTGATGTTCGTTATGTGGGATGACCAGGTGAGATCTGAAGTTAGAGTGATACCGAGGTATTTACATGAATTAGCTGCTGTAATTTCATAATCAGACAGGAAGTATTTTTGGGAGGAATAAGATTGTCGGCGATGGAAAGAAATGGCACAGGTTTTCTTTGTGTTAAGAGACATCAGCCAGTTTTCGCACCATGATTGAATCAGAGAATGATCAGATTGTAGGATGACAGTGTCGCTTTCATTGTAAACAGGACGATAAATGACACAGTCGTCTGCGAATAGACGAATGTTATAGGAGCTAAGTTATTGGGGAGGTCGTTAATAGAGATTAGGAATAGCAGAGGACCAAGGACGGTGCCTTGAGGCACGGCGGAGGTTACAGCGGATAGGGAGAAGTGATGGTTGTTAGCACAAACGAACTTCTTACGGTTAATCAAGAAGTAACATATCCAATTAAAAACAAGACCATTAAGGTTAAGACGTCAAAGCTTCAAAAATATTCTATTATGGGGAAATTTGTCGAAAGCTTTTTCGAAATCAATGAAAATGGCGTCTACAGGTGTGTTAATATTCAGGCTAGAACTTAGGTTATTATTGAACAGGGTGAGTTGAGTGTCACACGAAAGTCCTTTTTGAAAACCGTGTTGGTTAGGGTGAAAGAAATGTACTGAACGTAAGAAATGTACTATGTGAGAATAAATTATGTGTTCCATTAACTTAGAGCATACGCTTGGGACCGAAACGGGGTGATAAATACTCGGTGAAGATGAAGGACCATTTTTCGGGACGGGAACGATCTTACCAAGTTTCCAGTCCTCCGGCACGACTCCGCATGAAATGGACTGCTGAAATATGTACGATAGGATAATGCTTGTTATAGGCTTAGTGTTTTTCAGTATTTTGGAATTAATGCAGCGAATCCCCGCGGATGACGTCAGTTTCAATTCGTCGATTAGTTTTGCAATTCTGTATGAATCGATTGTAATGACTGGCAGAGAAGAAATTGAGAAAAAATTGTGGCTGCATCGAGGCAACGAAGCAGTTCTTCTCACGAGTAATGCTTGAGATTCAAATGAATTATAGACGTCACTGTCTAAAACGCACAATGACTTTCCTTACAATGCACGTTTCTTTTGTTCTTTTTTTGAGAGAAGATCAACCGACTGATCACCATGATGACATGAAGATTCCGTTCCAAGGCACTTAAAGGGGCCCTAAAGTCAAATAACAATTTACGTCAGAGTGAAAGCTCAATGTATGACATTTTAAACGACAATATTGACACGTGCATAGAACTGTCGCTCCGGCACAGCTGAATTGACACTAAAAGGAGGAAGACAACAACGTGCTTGTTGTGGGTTGGACTCTCGAGCATCCCCCGTTGGCCTGCATGACTGTGCGCTCTTTAAGGTGTTAGCAAGACTCGCTGTCGGCGAATAAATTTTCCCCGTAACATCTTTTGGTGAAGGTGCGGTGTCCTATTTATAACAGCAGTGTCCTATTTAGTGAAAAGTTTAGCTAAATACACAGGAATACATGCCCCGCAGCAGGACATTCTTAAATGATACCTATCACGTCAGACGAACCGCCTACAATTAATCTCAGTAATCGATCTAGCAGCACTAAATAAAGAACTTATCGTGCACCAAAAGACGCTATAAAACGCCGATTGTTCGTTCTTGCTTGCTTCGCAGAAAAAATAATCGCCGGACATTACTATGGAGAATGGTGCGAAAGGTTCAAAAATTCAATTTTCGCGTGGTTACACTGGACGGGTAATAACATCTAGTGGGGTGCAGTTGAACCAAAAACACGTCTCCCGATTCGGAGCCAATGAAAGGAAATTGATCAATGACCGTTGTTGCTGCTGTGGCTCCCGGTTCTTTGGTTTTGTTTACTAGCGTCGGCAACTGCGCAGTAAAGCCGGGCAACGTTGTGCATGGCAACGCTCACGTGGGTCGGACTGCTTCTTGAGGCGGGTAATTTGAACTGCGCTAACCTGATGCAGACCTCTAAACCAAGATTTCATTTCAAAATAAGCCTTTTCTTGGCACAAAAGTAACACTACGAGGTTTCTGGACCACTATTTCAACAATCAATTTGACTTTATATTTGTCTTTAGGGTTCCTTTAAGCCAGGATCTTCTGATGCGGCATTTCTCTCCGAATTTCTGCATTACCTATGTTGGCGCCTTAGCACCGATCCGGTGGAACACTTCTTCGGCATCATTCGCCAGTGAAGTGGCTGCAACGCACACCCCTCTCCGGACGAGTTCATCACTGTCAACTGCTTGTCATTTTATATCCTGAGCTAGGATAACACTACTGGGTGCTTGAAAAATAGCTATTCATTAAGCAGACGTGGTTATGTGAACATAAAGAAGTCACAAAGGAATTTTTGGCTTTCTGGCCAACCATGGGTGATGCCACGATCGATGGCGCTCTCCCCGACCCAGTGAGTCTTGTGATGTCTCCCTTTACATCTGCCTTTACGTCTCCCTTTATCCCACGTTCACTTTGACTACCGATCTTACAAGGCGGCCATCAGGAGTTGCTGTGTGGTTGATAGGGGTCTGCAATATCACAGTGCTTTGCACAGGCTCAGCCACTGCTTGGATTTCAGACGCCAGCTGCACTTTTGTAGGCTGGTCTGGTCTGGTGCTCCATGCCTGTCCAGCACGGCAGCGAGAGTCCATCTTTGAGGTACTTCCCAAATGCGAACACTGTCACCAGTATGTATTGGCGGAGCTCTTGAAGTGCGCTTGCCGGAATACTTCTTTAGCTTCATTCATTCTCGGGATATTTTTTCAGTGACGTCTTTGATAATTTTCGGCTTTAATAGGTCAGTTTCGGTGATCAACGTTGTTCCTGTACGCCGTCCGTAGACACGGTGCACTGGTGAGCCTAGGTTTCCGTATCGTGGTACATTTTTTATGTTTTTAGCAGTGCCATCTGTATATCACTGCCTTCTGGTACGCATTGTTTGAGCAGATTTTTCATTGTTTATACTGCCCTTTCAGCCAGGCCATTGAATTCTGGATATAGCAGGCTGGACTTTTTCGACTGTAAGTTCCACTTTTTGCGATTAATGTTGAATTCACGTGCTCTGAAGCTAGTTTTATTGTCAGATTCAAGAACTTTGAGTATTCCATGCGTCACGAACCATGCCTTGATTGCTTTGATCACTTCTATGGCGAAACTGTGTTTCAGCTCCGAATAGTCTATGTAGCCAGAGTAGCTGTCTATGATCAACAAGTCCCTAAAATCGGTGATTGTCTCTCTCTTGGTCATTTCGAACACTCACAATGATTCGGTCGCGGAAGAGTTCTACCATCAGTGAGCCGTAGTTGCACCTGCTTGCCTGTAGGCTTGCAGCAGTCACGTAATCCGTGAAGGTTTCTCCCTCCTTTTGTGTCATGAGGTTGAACTTGTAGCGTTCGTATGCGTGATTTATGCATGGCGTGAAGTGCTCAGTGAACCTTTTCTTGATAACTTTCGCGTCTTTCTTCTCGCTCTCTGTTAGATTCAACGTACGAAAGTTTTTTTGAGCCTTGGTTCCAATAACAGACATAGATATTGCTACTTCAACTGCGGGTGTCTGAGTGAAGCTGGTTGGTGGTTTCATACCATTCGTATGCTTGTAACCAGTATTTTTACGTGGTAGGGTCGCTGCAATGTGTATCCAACAATTTCGGTAGTTGCAGACCATTTTCGCCGGCCACTGTTGACTTCGATCCCTTCTATTACTTCCGACAGCATGTGATAACACGTCTGGGTGCTTGAAGGAGAACTATATAATAGGTAAACATGATTACATCAACACTGAGAAGACACAAAGAGATTATTGGTGTTTTGAGCAATCAAGAGCATTGCCGTTGTCGATGGCACTCTCCCCGACCGAGTGAGTCTGTTGATGTCTCCCTTTGAATTGGCTCACAGCATGGACAGTGCATGAAGATTGTTTATATGGGGGGAAAAACAGGATATGACGCGAGACGCATGCCACCCGAACGCCATATTTATTCACTGCCTACAAACGTCGCAGTGACAATGATAGCTGTGTAGTGATGCCATTGCGATGTGGCTGTTGAGGATGATCTCACTCTTGCAACATCCTCGCCTCTATGGCCGCAGACTTTAATACAGAATGCCGTCTTTGAAGTGGCTAGACATGCGTCTGTTTCAGGTGGGCTTTCCAACTGGTTCTCTGTTCATTTGCTCAGAAGGAGTTCACCATGCTGTGTCGTTCGCCAAAGGGTTGAGAGCTTCAATATTGCATTCGGATCGACAGTGTGATTGATGTGACGTTTCGCCAACGCTGGAGTTCAGGACATGTCTAAGGTGCTGTCTGTTCCGCCTTAGCTGATCTCCCTCGACTTCCACTTCATATGATTTCGCGTCCAGCCATTTTGTCATTGTGCCTCTGCACCACTAGCCTTTTTCTTTGATAGGTTGTACAGACACTGTGTCTCCCCTCTGTAACGGGGCTAGGTCCTTGGCGTGTTTGTTGTAGTACCGCTTGGCGTGTATGACCTTTGATGCTCTCTATTGTTCACAGTCAACAACCTGGGGCTTGAGTAGAGCTTTAGTTGTTGGGAGAGTGGTTTTAGTTCTTCTAGCCATGAGTAGTTGAGGTGGTCTGGCTCCCATTTGTTGCCGCTGTGTGTGGAGGTAGTCAAGGATGGCTAAATATGGATCACCACCACATTGTAGTGTTTTTTTCATGAGTAACTTGGCATTCTTCACTGCCGACTCTGCCATTCCGTTTGCCTGGAATGTCCTGGGCTCAAAGTGCAGTGCTAGAATAGCCATTCTGCTGCGAAGTTTGCAAAGTACACGCACGCAGATTGTGGCCCATTGTCACTGATGGCAACATTCGGTATCCCATACCTAGCAAAGTGAGCTTTCAGCTTTCTGATAACAGCAGTAACTGTTGTGGACTGCAGCTGATGAATTTCCGAAAAGCCACTGAAGTAGTCAACTACTACAAGGAAATGTTTCCCTTGCAGCTCCACTCGATCAATTCCAACTCTTTCCCATGGTCTATCAGGTGTTGGGTGAGGAATCAGGGTCTCCTTCTGTTGTCTGTTACCATGTAACTGGCATGTTTCGCATGTTCCAATGTAGTACTTGATCTCACCGGTCACTTGGGGCCAATTCAGAAAGTTAGGTGGGCACATGAGGTTAGGAAGTTTGCGGATATAAAGTGGCAGCAGAAAGCACAGGACCGAGCGGACTGGCGGAACATGGGAGAGGCCTTTTTCCTGCAGTGAACGTAGTCAGGCTGATGATGATGATGACACACATTTTCGAGGCCTACGGAGACAACTTTCCATTCCAAGGTGTGAGCAGTGCAGCCTCTTCTTCATGTCGTCTCTCATGCTCATTGGGATGATCTCACGTTCATTTTTGTAGACCTTGTCACCTTGTGCAGTAAGCTCGTCTCTATGGGCAAAGTGTGGTGTAATTTCGTCTCGTCTGGCCAACCACTCTAAATTACATTCATACGTTTTTCCATTGTTCTGTCCTGTGCTGTCGAACCTTTGATTTCATCCAATGCTTTTTTTCCACACGTTGGCCCCTGATGACATTTAGGCTGCTTGTATTTTAGGCTACTTTCTGTTTCTTGAAGTAATGCCCATGACAAAGTGTCTGCAACGTCAATTTACTTGCCTGGCCGATACTCAACTTCGATGTCGTAACATTGCACTTGTAGCAGCATGCCCTGCAGTCATCGTAGTACCTTATCGAGAGGTTTCTTGACGATGGATTGCAATGGCTTGTTATCGTTTATCACTGTTGTGTGTCGGCCCAGTGCATATTGGTGGATATTCTGCAGAGCAAACTTAATTGTCAGCATCTTCTACTTGATCAGTGCATATCGCATTTCAGTTGGTGTAAGCGCTCTTCCAGTGTAAGAGACTGAGGAGATTTTTTGCAGAAGTACAGCTCCTAGCCCCTTTTCCTCAGCATCGCATTGTATTGTGAGGGCTTTCTTTTCATCAGAGAAGGTTAATATCGGTGGTGTGGATACCATATGCTTCACCTTTTCAAAGGTATTTTTCTGTTCTGTTGACCATACCCACTTGCCATCCTTAGCTCTCAGTCTTCTAAATGGCTCCATTATTGTTGATGCGCTGGAGAGAAACCTGGCAATGTAGTTCATCATGCCCCATAGCCTTACTACTCAGCTAACATCAGTGGGTGGGCGCATTTAATCGATTACTTTGACATTGTCGGGGTCAATGACGAGTCCTTTATGTGTGAGTTCGTGGCCGAGAACGATCACTTCTTCCTTGTTCAGCTCTAGTTTAGTTTTTTTATGCAAATCTCTTTCTCTGTGCATCTATAAAGCAGTCTTGCCAACTTCTGCTCATGGTAAAGTTGTGTGACATCTGTATTTTGGCCCGTTCCATATACACGTAGGTCATCAGTGAGACACACTACACCTTCTAGGCCATCCAGAGTAGCTTGTAGGCGTTCTTTCAAGATTTAACTGCTTGCAGCCAAACCAAATAATAGGCGTAACCACCTGTATAATCGAAAGGGTGTCTGATATTTTGTCAGCATGCTCGACTCGTTATTTAGACACAATGTCAATATCCATTTTTAAATCAAGTCTTGAGAACAGTTTGGCTTGTGCAAGTGCCGGCAGTATGTCTTTTACTATTAGTAATGGGTGCCACTCTTGCTTGAGAGCGTTATTTAGTGTCTGTGGGTCGATGCAAATTCACAGCTTACCCTACTTTTTCTTTGCTACAACCATGCGGTTCACCCACTACCTTGGCTCATCAACTCTGGTGATGATCTGTAGTTGTTCAAGCTCTTGCACTGTTTCCTGTACATTTGGTTTGATGCTGTACCCGACATGTTGCTGATAATGTGCGGCATGTCATTTTACGACATGTCTTTTCAGGTGCTACTGTTTCGTCAACGCTCAGATGCGCAGACCAAGGGGAAGCTACCTGGTTCATCTCTGAATACTTCAGGGTACTTGTCATTCCTTCAGCGTTGTCCGGCCCTGCCCAGTTGTGGACACCAGGTCATAATTCACTGTTGGAAGTCCCATCTTTTCTGATGTGTCTCTTCTTAACAGAGTGGTTAGGTGTTCCTCTACGATGACAAACTTGACTGAATGCTTCTTTTGAGTCTTCAGCTTCCTCGGTGGAAGCGTGCACTTGCCTTTTGGTGTGACAATCGTTCCATTGTACATTTCCAACTGTGTAGAGGAAGCTTCCTCTAGGTCTCTGCCGTGGACATATTTTTCAAGGATAACGTTTACAGAGTCTCCAATGTCGACTTGGAACTTGATGTGTTCCTTTCTGTCTCTTGCCTCTAGCGTAAAAAAATTCCATTTTTTTTCTTGCTTCGCCAAGATGTATTTGGAGCTGCAGTCACTTTCATACAGGGCACGCACACCACCTCTGGTCTTTTGCGAAGTATTTCGTCGAAGTGGTAAGCGCTTGTGTTGTGTGTTACGTGTAATAGTTGCTGCGCATCCTACCAAGATGGTTTCGTCTACCGCAGTTGGTGCACTCTTTTCTCCATGCCGTTTTCATTGGTGCGATGGGAGTATTTGTCTCACTGTTCTACTTCATTGCTCTCATGGTGTGCAGAGGGTTGGCGTCTTGGCTCAGATCGCTTGTTTCTTGTCTGAACGCCTTCAGCTGCTTTGCTGAACTTTCGTGCACAGCGCAAACTTTTACGGCCTTTTCAAGAGTCGAGTTTTCAAGCTCTAGTAACTTCATTCGCACATCCTCGTTGCACATGCCGAAAACTACCTGACCACGTATCATCTTCTCGCGTTGTACCTCGAATATAGTACTTTGCCCGCGTTTTTAAGTCCGAGAGAAAGGAGTCGAAGGGATCATCTTTCTACTGCTTTCTGCATTGCAGTATGTACATTGAGTACACTTAATTTCTTCTCGGGGCGAAGTAGTTGTCCAGCTTTTCCAGTACAACACTCAGCACTTGTGAGCCGTCTGCGCCGGGTGCAGCTACGTCGAAGAGAAGAGTGTTGTAGACATCTATAACCGTGGGTCCCGCAATTGGTAGAATCATTGCGACATTTTGCTCGTCGGACTTTTTTTTTACCTGTCGCAGTCAGGTGCAAGTCAAAATGCTGCCTGAATGACTTCCACTTCGCGCATAGATTTCCCGTGAGGCACATGTTCCCCGGTGGCTCATTCCCCATGTCGGTTGCCATTGTTGTAGTCGGCTGCTTTGTAACGGTGGACTCACAGTTGAGGGTCAAGGCATGGCTCAAGCTTGGTCATCGCTCCAGGCATATGCGTATCAGCCGGGGGGGGGGGGGCAAAAGGGGCCCAAGCTCCCCCCCACGGGAAAAAATTGCAGGGGGCTAAGCCCCCCCCCCTTTCCACAGTAGTAACTGTCAGCTGCTCAATGGAAAAAAACAAATAACGCAAAATTTTCCTTCACAACTCTATTCACTCAATTATATTGTTACGAGAAAAAGAAAATATTACGAGGCAAAGGTGCGGTGTAGTGATATTTTCAAACGTTTTATCAGTGACGATTTTCATTGACGGCTCTTTGCGACGCTTTCCGCACTGTTCATTAGTGCTGCAGAACAGGTTAGCACTGAACAGAGGCCCTATGTATTACATCACTTGTTCATGTTTTTATTCTGTTGAGAGTGGCCGATGTAGTTGCTATAGATGAGAACGAACAAACTTTTTATGGACCAGTCAAAGCATTTGCTGCTTCAGGAAAATCTTTTTTTTCATCAAAAGGAACACTCCCCGCTGCTCGGTTGAAGCTGCTGTGAGCAGATCATTGCTACTAATGTTTTTAAATATTTTAGTTTTGCCGTACTAGAAACGCCAAGAAAGGTTTCCGCTTGAATCTTCAATAAATCTGATCAGCCTTGCTCATGGCAACTTGGAGCGATGCAGGCAGCTTGCAAAGTGGCGACGAATAAAGCAGAGGACTCGAGCTGAGTGGGAAGCTAAAGTAAGTAGACAGAAATGCTCAAATTACCTTTGATTTTTCAAGGAGTGCTTCACATTTAAAACCGGAATTCTCTGTGAGCTCTTTTCAGTCATTAAAAATTTGATTTTATGATAAAATATTCGCTGTTGAGGAGACCACCATCAGTATATTTGTATCCATGTGGAAAGTTGTTAAGTAATGCGTAAAAAGCGTCGTGTGTAATATTATTACGTGCGTCATGCATGGCAAACATATACGTGTTGAACCAGTGCATGCTGCCTAAAACTGTCCTTTTTTATGCGATTGAACAAGTGCTTTCTATATATATATATATATATATATATATATATATATATATATATATATATATATATATATATATATATATATTATATATATATATGACGAGTGCGGTAGGACAGCCTTCTCCTCCCCCCACTCGTGCACGAGTTGGTACGCCACTGGCTCGCGGTCTTACGTTCTTCAATGTTTGTCACTGCTTTTGACACCATGTTTAAATATCGTTTCTCTGGAGGCAAAAACAGAAAATGAGGTGAGATGCACGTTACTCAAACGCAATATTTATTGACTGCCTAGAAACGTCATGGTGATGGCGATAGACGTGTAGTGATGCCTTTGCGTTGTGGCTGTTGAGAATCATCTCACTTTTGTAATAGACAGTGCCATTGCAAGTCCTCGCATGATCAACGCTCTTGTCCCCATGCATGACAGAGAGGGTTTGAAAGTAGCTCACAGAAAGAACGATAACCTTCTATCACAGAGAAAACTAGAAGAGATTGAAAGTACGTACGATTGCATCAATGCCTGTAAAGCTTAGGTGGCTTTGGTGAAAAGCGACTCAAGACTCATTTACTACACAGCTGGGTACATCGCTAGAAAATGTGTCTTGAAGTTCGCATGTTTACAATGCCAAGAAGTGCTTCTGTTTGAGAAAGCTGTCGCAGTTGCTAAGCAGCTTCCCTCACAATTCACGGAGCAATGCGACCAGGGCGGACTTCTGTATCCCTCCCGACAGCTGTACGGTTTCATTGCCGAACTTGAAAAGTTGTTTACTGAATATGCTACAAACAGACAACATTTTTGACATCCTTTCATTGGTAAGAACAAATTTTCTGAACTCGAAAGCCGTCGGTTGTCCATATCACACAGAAGTGAGCGTCAAGCTCGATTCTACGTGCTCACTCCCCTCCACCTCTTAGTGAAGAGAATGAACAGAGAAAGTGCTTCGAAATAGCGAGATCAAAGCATCTAAAGCTTAGCAGGACCACTTAGAGCTTCAAAATTTTTTCAATGACGTTGTTGAGGTCTTTTAAGAATATTTAGTTTCATTTTTTTATTTGGTTTTTTGCAAGCAGCAGAGGCATTTTGCAGCAAAATATTTTACACACTTCAGCTCTCTTAAATTGACTCTAACTATCCTTTATCGTTGAGGACACTTCCATGTTTCGAGCACATGTTTGAATTGATGAAAGTAAAACCACACGCGCGAAAATGAAACCTAGTAATTATGTACACACTTTCATAATACGTACAGCGTATACAAGCACTACATGCCGAATCAATTCATCCTATCAGAAAAAAACTCACTTCGATAAATGTGGCCGCCCCTATAATATTTTACAAATTTGTACAGTTGCCGACCAAGTGATTAAAGTTTTTATACACCTAACGTAATAAAACAAAATACAATAAAGCTGGCTGATTCAGTTTACTTGTATTATCACGCGTTCCGCAAGGTGCACACGTGAAAATTCAGTTTCGGAAATTTGTCTTCATGCTCAGAACAGCCGGTACAACAGTGCAATCTTACCACGTATGAGTAGCATTGCACCAATTGAGCGTTAACATCTTATTTCGACAGCAATCATATGAACACTCTCCGCTGGATTTTGACGCTAGCGTCGGCGTCACCGTCGCTCACTGTATATGTATACGTATCTATATATATACAAACGCAAGAAAGAAAAATAATTGCGAAAAAGAGTCCGGAGCACGGAATCGAACGTCGGACCTCTGAGTCGTAGATGCAAGGCGTTAACCACTGAGTCACCGAAAAGCACCTCCTCTACCTTTCCAACGGCAAGCTATTTATATCTAGCACTTACCGCTGTTGACGGGCATCTCAGGGGGGCGGGGGGGGGGATTGCCGTTTTTTCAGCATTATCAGCAATATGACGGAATGAGCGCACGTTCTCATCTCCCACGCGTACTTTGGGCCGTGGAGAGAAGGGGAGTGGAGTGGAGTAGACGCTTTCTCGCGCGCTTATCTCGCGGTGGGGAAGATCGCACGTCTTGGCTGGCGTTATGCTTTCACTGGAACGATTCCGTTGTAGTTACCGGTGGCACCAAGGTCACGGCAATCATTGCACATTCTTCGTTTGGGAAAATTGCGCGCTTTTCAGGCACAGCGACGTAACAACTGGGACGCTTATTCGCGTTCATCTCTACCCGTGAGTATGTTTTGTGCGTCATTTGTGCGTGAGAAACGTGGAGACGTTTCGATCTGCTTACCATTCTGCACGTGACCTTTTAATTTGTTGCTATCACGTTCATTGCTTCGCCTTTGCGGCAAAGGTGTGACTTCTTTTTTAATAGTCACATTTATTTTACATTCTGGACAGCATCGCCGTCAATGCCTATACACCTTTTCACAGGAAGGAAAAAAACACCGCCATGATGAGTTGTGCACGGGAGTACAAAAGCTAAGGGCGCTGCGTTGCCAGTGCATTTTCGAGGGGACGCGCCAATTTGCACAGCCCAAGGAGGGCTATGGTGGCGCCCAGGGAGGCGTTTATGAAAAGGTGAATATTGCACTTTCGAGAATTTTAGGCATGCGTTATTGCAAAAGCCAAATTTATTAAACGCTTTTGAACGTAAACAAAAAAAAACGCGGAAACCACGGTACTTGAACACGTTTTCAGCTACTAGCAGAGCATTTCGCGATATAGTGCTGGCTTAGATTTAGTTGTATGAGTGCTGAAACATGGTGCTACATCGTACACAGCCTCGCCCGAACGCCGCAGGAACGCAGCGACGGCACGCGGATGCGTCCGAAGCGTGAGCAGTAAGCAACCAGGCCTCGGAAAGTCTGAAGTTCCACCCAACGCTGAACGGGGGCGAAAAAAACAACTAAAAAGAACCATATTGACTCCGTTCCAATCTACCCTCGAGGACGCCTAAAGATCTGCTAGAGGCACCATAGTAAGCTCAAAACGTAAAGCGAACAGACCCACCACTTTTTTTTTAAAAAAGAAGTGCTCTTTCATACGTAATTGAAGGGTAACATCTGAACGCCGCGCTTTGCGTAGTACTTGATAGCACTAAATTTGTTTAGCGAACGCGGCATCATGTGAGTTCTACTATGGATTGTCTCATCAGTGACGGCGACGAAGAGGAAAACATGCGCTGCCTCTGTTCGACGAGGGCAGCTGAGCGCAAATGCGCCGTTAGTTTTCATTCGATGGTTGGCGTGGTCCACAGCGTAGCGATTTATTTCTATCATTTTTTATTTGCTTCTATATAAGTCACTGCAGTTTCTCTAGGTATAGTCGCTGTGCTGCTGTATGGTGCCGCAAGAACTGTCATACTAGCGTACCAGTGAAAACACGCATTTCTGCAAGTTCCAGAGCGATGACAGGTGGATTCTTGATGCCAATGCCTGCATATTTGTTATATTTTGTCGTTGACTTCAATCTCAGACTTTGTTCAGCTGTCAGTGTTCCATATTTGTGTACTACGTACATTTTCACTGATCCTGCACGTGTTCTATTCTATTGCTTGCACTTTTCTTGACTTTTGCTCCACCGTGATTTCTTTGCGAAAAACCTCACCGCACTATACACGTCGTAATACAATAAAAAATGGGGGTGTTAAACCATACGCAGCAGAAGCAGAAGCAGAAGCTGTCGAGGCCTCTGCCAACGGGTGTCAGAACATGTGATTATCATGATGGCTCCATGGTTAAAGCCGGTACCCCACTACAAAAGGCACACACGCCACTGCGCCTATTCCCTATATATATATATATATATATATATATATATATATATATATATATATATATATATATATATATATATATATATATACTTTTCGTCGCCCAACCTTGTGACAGCTGCGGATTTCCTCATGCCTCCCGGACAAGAACTTGTCCTTATGGTTGCTCCTTGCCAGCGCTGTATTTTTCGAGCGATCACCATCGCATCTTGTTTAGTGCGGTTCTCCCGTGGTTATGCAAGCATCACGGCCTGCAACACGACGCCAGAACCACTTCTTTTGCCTGAGGGGACCACTGTTGCCAGCATTACCGAAGAAGCACCGCTTTGTGTCGTCACTGGTTCATCTGCTTCGTCATTCTCAAAGTGTATGCCAGCGGAAGATGCGTTTCCTGCTCTCAAGGCCACTTTGTGTGAACATCTCAACCCAACGCAAACTGGTGCCTTGCTAGCGTTATTAATGAAGCCCAAAACTTGCTTTGACGTTTGTTCCGAAGGTCTGGGTCAAACAAGAGTGACCACCCATTGTATCGACACCGACGGACCCCGTGTGATTCGCCGCCGCCCTTACCGTGTGTCGGCTTCTGAACGCAAGCTTATAGAAGAACAAGTCAACGACATGCTCGCGCGCAACGTCATCAGGCCTTCGACAAGCGCATGGTCTTCTCCTGTCGTACTAGTGAAAAAAAATTATTGCTCGGTACGGTTTTGCATTGATTACAGATCACTCAACAAAATCACTCGTAAGGACGTCTACCCAATGCCTCACATTGACGACGCTCTTGACACTTTACAAGGTGCCGAGTACTTTTCAAGTCTCGGCTTGCGCTCCGGTTATTGGCAGATTCCAATGCACGAGTCTGATAAAGAGAAGACTGCGTCTGCTGCGCCAGATGGGCTCTTTGAATTCAATGTAATGCCTTTCGGCCTGTGCAATGCCCCAGCCACATTCGAACGGAGGATAGACACGGTACTGCGGGGATTAAAATGGAAGACCTGCCTTTGCTACCTGGACGACATTGTCATTTTTTCCTCGAGCTTCTCACAGCACCTGGAACGGCTAGACGAAGTCCTCAAGTGTTTAGCTAAGGCCGGTCTTCAGCTCAACACTAAGAAGTGTCGGTTCGCCAGTCACAGCATCAAGGTATTAGGTCACGTCATCAGTAAACATGGCGTTGAGCCCGATCCCGACAAGGTTGCCGCGGTACTGCCCTTTCCTACACCAACCACACAGAAAGACCTCCGCAGCTTCCTTGGCTTAGCGTCGTATTTCCGCCACTTTGTACGTGATTTCGCCACTATTGCAGCTCCTCTGCTCAAACTTCTGACCACGAGCGCACCCTTTGTCTGGTCGGATGACTGCGAAGCCGCTTTTCACACCCTCAAGCGATGCCTCACATCACGGCCAGTGCTTCGCCATTTCGACCCTGCAGCACCTACTGTGCTACACACTGACGCAAGTGGACTTGGCATCGGTGCTGTCCTTCTTCAGCGGAACCACGCTTCCGAAGAACAAGTCGTGGTCTACGCAAGCCGTACTCTGTCACCTGCCGAGCGAAACTACAGCATCACTGAGCAAGAATCTCTCGCCATCGTGTGGTCCATACAAAAGTTTCGTCCTTACATATACGGCCGGCCTTTCACAATAGTGACTGACCATCATGCTCTGTGTTGGTTATCGTCTCTCAAAAATATGTCGGGACGCCTTGGCCGTTGGGTACTACGATTGCAAGAGTATGACTACAGCGTCACATATAGGTCGGGCCGAGAGCACCAAGATGCCGACGCTTTGTCCCGTTGCCCGCTCTCGGAAAGCGCCGAAGTGTCACCTTCCATCTGTTCGTCACCGCCCGCCAAAGTGACCAAACAGACGGCTGCTGACACGAAACGGTTAGTTGCCTTGGCGGACCTTCTTTCGTCCTCAGATCTCGCCTCGCTCCAACATGCCGATACCTACTGCCGCACAATCATCGATTGGCTCAATGGCTTATCGCGTGCTCCAAACAGCCGACTAAGACGACAACTTGCGCGTTTCATGCTTCAAGACAACATTATGTCGGCAAATTTACCATCCTCTCGGTAACCAATGGGTTCCCGTCATTCCTCGCTCACTTCGTCTGGAAGTTCTACAAGCGTTCAATGACGATGCGACAGCTGGCCACTTAGGGTTCTACAAGACCTACGACCGCCTCAGGACTCGCTGCTTTTGACATGGCCTCTCCACTTCTGTCGCCAAGTACGTCGCTTCCTGCGCATCATGCCAGCACCGAAAACGTACCACGTCTCTTCCCGCGGGGCCATTGCAACCACTGCCGTGCCCGTCCACTCCCTTCGAATTTTTGGGCATACACTTATACGGACCTCTTCCGCTTACGCCAGCCGGTCACCGTTGAATTGTTACTGCCGTAGACCACCTTACTCGCTACGCGGAGACGGCAGCTCTTTCATCTGGTGCTACCTCTCAAGTAGCCGATTTTTTTCATTCGCGCCATTATTTTACGACATGGCGCACCGCGTGTGCTCCTTAGTGACCGTGGCAAGACATTTCTTTCACATGTCCTTGCAGAAGTCTTACAGGCCTCTAACACCATCCGCAAGACCACATCAGCGTATCACCCAGAAACTAATGGCCTGACTGAGCGTTTTCACCTAACTTTGTCCGACATGATCTCTATGTACGTGCAACCAGATCACAAAAACTGGAACACAATACTTCCTTTTGTCACGTTAGCATACAACACTGCCATACAGCGTACAATGAATTTCAGCCCTTTTTTTCTCGTGTATGGCCGTGTACCGACTTTTGTTCTGGACACCACCTTTTTGTCCACATCTTCCAATCCATCTTCATCTCTCCCGGAAGAGTTCGCCGCTCGCGTCGCCCGCTGCCGTGAAATCGCCCGCGCCAACACTGCTACCATTCAGGACAACAGAAAAAATTGACCTTGATGCGAAGCGTCGAGTTGTTGTGTTCCGCCCAGGCGACAAAGTCCTTTTATGGACACCTGTTCGTGTACCTGGGCTCTGTGAAAAATTCCTTCACCGATATCTCGGTCCATACACCATCCTGGAACGAACACCTGAAGTCAACTATCGCGTTGGTCCTGTCAACGCGGCTTGTGATCGTCGTCGCCACCACACCGAGATCGCCCACGTCTCGACTGAAACGATATATTCGGCGTCCCAACCCTTTCTAACTTGCTGTCCTCTTTCGCGAAGGGGGGGGGGGAATAGTGTGAGTGCTGACTATGTTTTTCATCTTCATCTGTATGACCAAACCATTGTAGGGATCATCATCGTATCTAACGCGGGCTGGCTCTCTGGCTCGGGCATCTGGATTGAAAAAGATATATATATATATATATATATATATATATATATATATATATATATATATATATATATATATATATTATGAGACCATGTCCGGTATGGCAGCAACCAGGTTCTCTTTTTCAATCCAGCCTCCCGAGCCAGAGAGCCAGCCCACGTGACATACGATGATGATCACTACAATGGTTTGGTCATACAGATGAAGATGAAGTATATAGTCAGCGCTCACACTATTTCCCCCCCTTCGCGAAAGAGGGCAGCAAGTTGGAAAGGGTTGGGACGCCGAATATATCGTTTCAGTCGAGACGTGGGCGATCTCGGTGTGGCGGCGACGACGATCACAAGCCGCGTAGACAGGACCAACACGATAGTTGACTTCAGGTGTTCGTTCCAGGATGGTGTATGGACCGAGATATCGGTGAAGGAATTTTTCGCAGAGCCCAGGTACACGAACAGGTGTCCACAAAAGGACTTCGTCGCCTGGGCGGAACACAACAATTCGACGCTTCGCATCAAGGTCAATTTTTTCTGTTGTCCTGAATGGTAGCAGTGTTGGCGCGGGCGATTTCACGGCAGCGGGCGACGCGAGCGGCGAACTCTTCCGGGAGAGATGAAGATGGATTGGAAGATGTGGACAAAAAGGTGGTGTCCAGAACAAAAGTCGGTACACGGCCATACACGAGAAAAAAAGGGCTGAAATTCATTGTACGCTGTATGGCAGTGTTGTATGCTAACGTGACAAAAGGAAGTATTGTGTCCCAGTTTTTGTGATCTGGTTGCACGTACATAGAGATCATGTCGGACAAAGTTAGGTGAAAACGCTCAGTCAGACCATTAGTTTCTGGGTGATACGCTGATGTGGTCTTGTGGATGGTGTTAGAGGCCTGTAAGACTTCTGCAAGGACATGTGAAAGAAATGTCTTGCCACGGTCACTAAGGAGCACACGCGGTGCGCCATGTCGTAAACTAATGGCGCGAAGAAAAAAAATCGGCTACTTGAGAGGTAGCACCAGATGAAAGAGCTGCTGTCTCCGCGTAGCGAGTAAGGTGGTCTACGGCAGTAACAATTCAACGGTGACCGGCTGGCGTAAGCGGAAGAGGTCCGTATCAGTCTGTGCCCACAAATTCAAAGGGAATGGACGGGCACGGCAGTGGTTGCAATGGCCCCGCGGGAAGAGATGTGGTATGTTTTCGGTGCTGGCATGACGCGCAGGAAGCGACGTACTTGGCGACAGAAGTGGAGAGGCCAGGCAAAAAGCAGCGAGTCCTGAGGCGGTCGTAGGTCTTGTAGAACCCTAAGTGGCCAGCTGTCGCATCGTCATGAAACGCTTGTAGAACGTCCGGACGAAGTGAGCGAGGAATGACGGGAACCCATTGGTTTCCGAGAGAATGGTAAATTTTCCGACATAATGTTCCCTCTTGTAGCTTGAAACGGGCAAGTTGTCGTCTTAGGCTGCTGTTTGGAGCACGCGCTAAGCCAGTGAGCCGATCGATGATTGTGCGGCAGTAGGTATCGGCATGTTGGAGCGAGGCGAGATCTGTGAACGAAAGAAGGTCCGCCAAGGCAACTAACTGTTTCGAAGCAGCAGCCGTCTGTTTGGTCACTTTGTCGGGCGGTGACGAACAGATGGAAGGCGGCACTTCGACGCTTTGCGAGAGCGGGCAACGGGACAAAGCGTCGGCATCTTGGTGCTCTCGGCCCGACCTATATGTGACGCTGTAGTCATACTCTTGCAATCGTAGTACCCAACGGTCAAGTTGTCGTCTTAGGCTGCTGTTTGGAGCACGCGCTAAGCCAGTGAGCCGATCGATGATTGTGCGGCAGTAGGTATCGGCATGTTGGAGCGAGGCGAGATCTGTGAACGAAAGAAGGTCCGCCAAGGCAACTAACTGTTTCGAAGCAGCAGCCGTCTGTTTGGTCACTTTGTCGGGCGGTGACGAACAGATGGAAGGCGGCACTTCGACGCTTTGCGAGAGCGGGCAACGGGACAAAGCGTCGGCATCTTGGTGCTCTCGGCCCGACCTATATGTGACGCTGTAGTCATACTCTTGCAATCGTAGTACCCAACGGCCAAGGCGTCCCGACAAATTTTTGAGAGACAATAACCAACACAGAGCATGATGGTCAGTCACTATTGTGAAATGCCGGCCGTATAAGTAAGGACGAAACTTTTGTATGGACCACACGATGCGAGACATTCTGGCTCAGTGATGCTGTAGTTTCGCTCAGCAGGTGACAGAGTACGGCTCGCGTAGGCCACGACTTCTTCTTCGGAAGCGTGGTTCCGCTGAAGAAGGACAGCACCGATGCCAAGTCCACTTTCGTCTGTGTGTAGCACAGTATGTGCTGCAGGGTCGAAATGGCGAAGCACTGGCCGTAATTTGAGGCATCGCTTGAGGGCGTCAAAAGCGGCTTCGCAGTCATCCGACCAGACAAAGGGTGCGCTCGTGGTCAGAAGTTTGAGCAGAGGAGCCGAAATAGTGGCGAAATCACGTACAAAGCGGCGGAAATACGACGCTAAGCCAAGGAAGCTGCGGAGGTCTTTCTGTGTGGTTGGTGTAGGAAAGTGCAGTACCACGGCAACTTTGTTGGTATCGAGCTCAACGCCATGTTTACTGACGACGTGACCTAATACCTTGATGCTGTGACTGGCGAACCAACACTTCTTAGTGTTGAGCTGGAGACCGGCCTTAGCTAAACACGTGAGGACTTCATCTAGCCATTCCAGGTACTGTGAGAAGCTGGACGAAAAGATGACGATGTCGTCCAGGTAGCAAAGGCAGGTCTTCCATTTTAATCCCCGCAGTACCGAGTCTATCCTCCGTTCGAATGTGGCTGGGGCATTGCACAGGCCGAAAGGCATCACATTGAATTCATGGAGCCCATCTGGCGTAGCAAACGCAGTCTTCTCTTTATCAGACTCATGCATTGGAATCTGCCAATAACCGGAGCGCAAGTCGAGACTTGAAAAGTACTCGGCACCTTGTAAAGTATCAAGAGCGTCGTCAATGCGAGGCATTGGGTAGACGTCCTTACGATCGATTTTGTTGAGTGATGTGTAATCAATGCAAAACCGTACCAAGCCATCCTTTTTTTTCACTAGTACGACAGGAGAAGACTGTGCGCTTGTCGAAGGCCTGATGACGTTGCGCGCGAGCATGTCGTTGACTTGTTCTTCTATAAGCTTGCGTTCAGAAGCCGACACACGGTAAGGGCGGCGGCGAATCACACGGGGTCCGTCGGTTTCGATACAATGGGTGGTCACTGTTGTTTGACCCAGACCTTCGGAACAAACGTCAAAACAAGTTTTGTGCCCCATTAATAAATCTAGCAAGGCATCAGTTTGCGTTGGGTTGAGATGTTCACACAAAGTGGCCTTGAGAGCAGGAAATGCATCTTTCGTTGGCATACATTTTGAGAATGACGAAGCAGATGAACCAGTGAGGAAACAAAGCGGTGCTTCTTCGGTAATGCTGGCTACAGTGGTCCCCTGTGGCAAACGAAGTGGTTCTGGCGTCGTGTTGCAGGCCGTGATGCTTGCATAACCACGGAAGAACCGAACTAAACAAGATGCGATGGTGATTCCTCGAAAAATGCAGCGCTGGCAAGCAGCAACCACAGCGTCACCATCTAGAATGTCTCGTGACTTGATCGTAAGGACACGTTCTTGTCCGGGAGGGAGGAGAAAATCCGCAGCTATCACAAGGTTGGCCGACGAAAGGTCGGCAGCAGAAGAAAGCTCAGTGTCCGTAATACGAATAAGGGGCTGACCACACGAAATTACAGCAGACGCCGCTGACAAGAAGTCCCAGCTTAAGATTATCTGATGAGCGCACGAAGACAGCACAGCCAATCGTATGTCTTGACGAATTTTATCGATGAGAACATGAGCAGTGCACAGCCCGGTCGGGCGAATTGGACTGTCATTAGCGCCGCATAACATGGGACCGGCATAAGGAGTTTGTAAATTACGCAGGCGAAAACACAATTCACAATCAATTACTGAAATTGCGGCTCCAGTGTCTATAAGGGCGTCAACAAAGACACCTTTCACACAAACAGGCAGTAAATTAGCTGGACGAGACGGAGGAGTTGTAACGTTCTGACAACAAGCAGTTTCCCCTCCAAAAACTGCACCTTCTAGTTTTCCGAGTCCAGAGAGATCGGAGCGGGACGCAGGGGTGATGACGTATGCCGAAACGGTGACGGAGAACGGCGGCGAGATGAACGAGAAGGATGAGGCCCAGCATGAGACCGTGGAGGGGAGGGCGACTGACGGGAGGTGGATGGATACGGTGCGGGATCGTATTCATCGGGTCTTGGGGTAAAGTTTCTCTCGTAAGCTGAGTAACCACGTCGTTCATCCTGCTGACGGCGGCGGCAGAAACAGGATATATGACCCCTTATGCCACAGTAGAAGCAGATGGGGCGCCATGTGGAATAGTGGCGTGGCCTTGGCGATTGCGTTGTCATCGCAGCCACGTGGTCGCATCCGACGTCCACAGGCACGGTTGGAACTGTTGCAGGGGCCCTCGATGCAACTTCTGCGTACGAAGGCACTGGGAAGCGCACAGGAGACGGGGCATGTGCAGCGCTTGTCATTGATGCCAGTTCGTCCTTGATTATCTCTCGCAGGTTGGGAGGATGTGTGTGGACAGACGCAACGGTAGGGTTGCCTGGAATAAGGCCGTGAAGTTCTTCTCTGACAATTGTGCGGATAAGGGCCCGCAATTCATGCTCTTTGGTAAAGCGAGCGTCGCAGGAGGCGTGTGGAAGGCGCATGGAATGAAGCGCGTCTAGGCGTTGGCAGGTAGTGATGACGTCCTGGACGGTAGTCGGATTCTGGATCACGAGAGCATTGAAGGCCACAGAGTTGATACCTTTCAGTAGATGTCGGATGCGATTGGCCTCCGTCATGTCATTTTGTGCTCGGCGACAGAGAGCCAGAATATCTTCAATGTAGGACGTATACGATTCGTCGTCCCCCTGGATGCGGGTTGCGAGCTTCTGTTTTGCTACTACAGAACATCCTGCAGACGTGCCAAATACCTGAAGGAGATGCCCCGTGAAGGCCGACCAATTGGAGAAGTCGCTCTCATGGTTGTAATACCAGGTTTTAGCGACGCCATCGAGGTAAAAAGGAACGTAGCGCAATTTGTGCGCCTCGTCCCAATAATTACAAACGCTTGTTCGATTATAACTGTCCGGCCATTCTTCGACGTCTTCGTTGCGAAGGCCGGAAAATACCGGAGGGTCTCGATGAGAGGTACTCACGGTGTAGTGAAGCCTAAGTGGCTGAGAAGGAGCGGTTGCAGCAGCGGACGCGTTGGGTTCTGCCATCGCTGTTGCTTGAGGGCACAACCGTCGACCAGACCGGAGCTCCAGGGGTGACGGGTAGAGCAGGAGGACGTGGGAACCAAAGCACGCTCCACCACTTATGAGACCACGTCCGGTACGGCAGCAACCAGGTTATCTTTTTAATCCAGACGCACGAGCCAGAGAGACAGCCCGCGTGACATACGATGATGATCACTACAATGGTTCGGTCATACACATGAAGATGAAGTACATAGTCAGCGCTCACAATATATATATATATATATATATATATATATATATATATATATATATATATTGTAGTGGGGAATTTTCGCAGCGTATTTTTGTCCGAAGTTCTGCAGCAGCTCCTACATTCATGCCGTACGGTACACCGCACATCAACAGCCTACCACCCTCAGACCAACGGCCTAACGGAACGTTTCAACAGAACCCTCGGAGACATGCTCGCTATGTATATTGATTCCGACCACTCCAACTGGGACGTTGTTCTTCCATTCGTGACGTACGCCTACAATACGGCGATTCAATCAACAACAGGCTTTTCTCCATTTTTTCTTTTATATGGTCGTGACCCATGCAACACACTCGACACAATTCTGCCATACAATCCTGATGCCTCAGAGTTCAGCCCAGTTTCTGAAATGGCCGAACATGCCGAAGAGTGTCGTCAACTTGCACGGTCCTTCACCACCGATAACCAAGCCCTCCAAAAAGATCGCCACGACCATGATCTTGTTCAGAATACCTTCCCCGTCGGTTCTCTCGTGTGGCTCCGACTGCCTTTCCACTCTCCTGGACTGAATCCCAAGTTTGCACCGAAGTATACGGGCCCTTACCGCGTCCTACAGCACCCTTCTTCTGTCACCTATGTGATTGAACCACTCAAGCCGTCCACGGACAAGCGCCGCCTTGGTCGTGAGACGGTCCACGTCAGTCGCCTCAAGCCCTGTTACGACCCTCCTGTTCTCTCGTCACCTTGAGTCGCCAGGATGGCTCGTCTTCGTCGCCGGGGCATTGTAGTGGGGAATTCGCAAGGCAATGACTAGTGGGACCATCGCTGAGTGCGAAGCGCGAGCGGGAGCACGAGCTGTAGACACTGGACTGCCCGAGCATTTGTTTCTGTACCGGCTGTCTGCCTATTACCTGGCGTCGCTAATAAACCCCCTTGCAATATATATATATATATATATATATATATATATATATATATATATATATATATATATATAAGGGAAAGAAGTGTATACCTAAGGGCTCGTTTTTCCGTGTTTTTAACACAATAATAATGAGATATAACAGACAGTAATGCCAAGGAATGTACAGGGGAAGTTATTAACATTAATGGAATGTAAATAAGAAGAAAGAAAAGTGGATGAAAAAATTACCAACTGTAAGCAGGAATCGAACCTACGACCTTCGAATTACGCGTTCGATGCTCTAACCACTGAGCTATTACAGCGGCACTCCCTCCATCCACTTTTTGGGTTTATCTGTGAATTTAGAAGTAGGAGCGACAGTCAGCGCCATCTATAAGCCAAACAACGAGTGTGAAAACACTCTTATGCGCATGTTTGGCGTCACGTAGCACGTGAACTTATTATGAGCGGGCAGCTGATTACTTGTCCCTCTTATACAACCTAAACACACCAAGTCTGCCAGTACGAGACCCTCGTTCAATGAAATAAGGGAAAGAAGTGTATACCTAAGGGCTCGTTTTTCCGTGTTTTTAACACAATAATAATGAGATATAACAGACAGTAATGCCAAGGAATGTACAGGGGAAGTTATTAACATTAATGGAATGTAAATAAGAAGAAAGAAAAGTGGATGAAAAAATTACCAACTGTAAGCAGGAATCGAACCTACGACCTTCGAATTACGCGTTCGATGCTCTAACCACTGAGCTATTACAGCGGCACTCCCTCCATCCACTTTTTGGGTTTATCTGTGAATTTAGAAGTAGGAGCGACAGTCAGCGCCATCTATAAGCCAAACAACGAGTGTGAAAACACTCTTATGCGCATGTTTGGCGTCACGTAGCACGTGAACTTATTATGAGCGGGCAGCTGATTACTTGTCCCTCTTATACAACCTAAACACACCAAGTCTGCCAGTACGAGACCCTCGTTCAATGAAATAAGGGAAAGAAGTGTATACCTAAGGGCTCGTTTTTCCGTGTTTTTAACACAATAATAATGAGATATAACAGACAGTAATGCCAAGGAATGTACAGGGGAAGTTATTAACATTAATGGAATGTAAATAAGAAGAAAGAAAAGTGGATGAAAAAATTACCAACTGTAAGCAGGAATCGAACCTACGACCTTCGAATTACGCGTTCGATGCTCTAACCACTGAGCTATTACAGCGGCACTCCCTCCATCCACTTTTTGGGTTTATCTGTGAATTTAGAAGTAGGAGCGACAGTCAGCGCCATCTATAAGCCAAACAACGAGTGTGAAAACACTCTTATGCGCATGTTTGGCGTCACGTAGCACGTGAACTTATTATGAGCGGGCAGCTGATTACTTGTCCCTCTTATACAACCTAAACACACCAAGTCTGCCAGTACGAGACCCTCGTTCAATGAAATAAGGGAAAGAAGTGTATACCTAAGGGCTCGTTTTTCCGTGTTTTTAACACAATAATAATATATATATATATATATATATATATATATATATATATATATATATATGGGACCCTGGAGCTGAAACGAAATTACCTTCAGAGGTGACCCTGAGATAGGGTAGCGGTATTTTTTAAAATGGCAGTGCTGTTAAATACGTTTGGCAAACTACCCCACTGCTATTCCTAACCGTGATCTCTTGCCAGAAGACAACGCTACAGTGAGTGCGCCACTCCATAAGTTCTGTTCAGTTGTAGTTTAGTCACACAGGCAATCGTAACACAGACGGAATCGTAAGCTTTACTTTAGTATATAGAACACGAAGTGGTAAGCACCTTTTTTCAACGTCTTCTAAAATTATTTTCAGTTTAGCAGCGCGAACTCAGTAGAACTACCTTTGATGAAGCCACGCTGGCCACCGGACAAGATGTGTTTATACTTGTACAGTGTTTGTACCTGCATGTCCTATTTGTTGTAGTGTAGTTGCTCGCAGGAAATTACCCCTTAATGCACGGTTGCGTTGACCCATGAAGCACTGGCCATGCATGCTTCTACGTCACCGTGTCCAACGTCCATACGGCATCGTGTGACGTCGAGTATCACTATCCCATGGTTGCTCTGATGGGACCATTTGGGTTCGGCCATGTAGTGTTCTTGCGCATGGCTGAAGCCGTAGGCATAGATGCTGCCATCTACGTGGTTTCGATAAGCGCCACCTACCGAGGAATGTGACCGGTATTAAACAGCACCTCGGTGATTCCGATGCACTAAAATGAAGAGGAATAAATTGCGGAAGCGGACGTCAAGTTGAATGGCTGTATTCAGATGAGGTAGATGACAGCGCTTACGTTAGTAAGCAGTGGGTGACATGGCATTGGTTCGTTTGGGACCAGCTTTGCTCTATCCAGAAATAAAATCTGCAAAGTATGCCAATATTACCAGCGCGTATTTCTCTTCCCGTGGTATGTGCTTCAAAGCGCAGCTCTGGAACAATAAATAAAAGAAAAGCCATGAAGTACAACATAATACAGAGAAACATTTTGACAAAGCTCGTTCACTTTATGGTTATTCAATATATCCATGAAAATTTTGAAGGTTTTCTGAAGGCATCATGTCGTACTTTTATTTATGGTGGTCGGTCTTGGTTCTATTATTTGTTATGTTTATCATAGTCTACTGCACTTAGTAATCATCTGCTTTTAAGATTTGCTTTGCTTTCATGAAAATTGGATGTAATTTGGCTGAATATGGCTGAACGATCGCAGCGCCACATTTATTTTAGTTAACTTTAATAACGTTGCGACCGTGACCATACGGCAAACCACTCTCGCGTGGCGCTCACGAGACGAATCACACAGCAGCTTGTCAAAGTGTGTCACAAAGCTTGCCACAAAGCCGCCGCGACACTGCTGGCTGGAGGGAGGTCGTTTAGGGGTGAAAAACCGACTTTTTCTAGAATTGTATCCGAGTGTGACGCACTCGTAGTCATGACGAAAGTGAGTGAGTGAAACTGGACATAATAAAGCCAATTAAAACATAAGAAAGAGAAAAAAAGAAAGAGAAGCTGCTGAAGGTTTTGATGCACTGAAACGTAACATTCAGTCTCTCGTTTTTTTTTTTCAGATGCACCACCCTTTCAATCAGTGTAGTCTTGAACGCGCTCACAAAGACGTAAACAAGAGAAAGCTAGGGATTCGAGCGTGCAGTAAGTTCCTCCGACTCTGCTATTATGCAAATTCAATTTTTGCCACATTTCATTAGTGAGGCAATGAACGCCGATAGTGAGTTATTGGATGATTACTTGACAAAGTTTTTTGAAGTCTTTTTAAAAAAATATTGCACTCTTGCCCTGCTGGTGTAATTGTGTTGCCATAAGACATCGTCACTCTGCCACATTTTGCTTTAACTGATAACATACGCGGGGCATCCCAAGACCCAAGAACATTGATGCGTCAGCAAGTTTTCGAGCTTTAGCAATACGCAGCAAAAATGGAGGAACTTTGACCGAAGTAACCTATTTGAACACGATCTACTCAGAAAGTGATCATATGTATACAAGGTCATTACTCACATTTGCAGCAATCAGCAGGTTGGTCACATTCAGGCGTATCTGCTCCATGAGAACCTTATGGTCCAGAGTTTAAGAAAAAAAAGGTTGATCCATCTCATATAGGAATCGGTATAAGACACTAAAGTAATAAGTGTCTTCACAGATGCAGTTGAATGATTATTACACATTCATGTATAGTGTCTATAGGTGTTAAGTGGCTATAGCACCCTTAGCGCATCTTCTCCTAGCAGCAGCAGCGCAGCAGTAGCAGCAGTAGTAGTAGTAGTAGTAGTAGTAGTAGTAGTAGTAGTAGTAGTAGTAGTAGTAGTAGTAGTAGTAGTAGTAGTAGTGAAAAGGAGAAGACGAAGAAGTTCTAATGCATCAGCTTTGCTAGGCCAGTTCCTATTTTTTTGATATTATTCTCAGTCTGACAGTCTTTATCGCTCTCCTGGGCTTCGCACTCCACCCGTAACGACCTGGAGGCTTCCGTCCATCTGGAGAAACACGTGAAGAGGACTTCTAGGTGCACTGCGCCGTACCCACCACGACACGGAACATCACCGCCAGATGCACTCGATGCCGCATCTATGGCAGCGTTGGCAAGTACTACTCCTGCAGCCCTTGTGGAGGAAACTACAGATCAAGACCCCTTAAACAAGCGATGGCGCGTTGAACAGGACAGCTCCGATCCTTCGGAGGGAAATGGAGACGATATAGACCAAGCGTCCTTCACGGTTGTTTCCTACAAGAAAAAAGAGGTACTGGCATTCCTGTCGTCTTCCGACCTACCGTGAAAGGCGGATGCCTATGGAAGGTCAACCCTAACAATGTGGCTTCAGCGGTTGTAACGTTGGCCTGGAATGTTCTGAACCATCGCCACAACAAACATGGAAGTTTGGTGGTTACAGTGTCAGCCCTACCCACTGCTAACCGTTTGCTCACTGTGACTGAACTGGTCGGCGTAGCTGTAGAAGCCCGAGTTTTGTACTCATACAGGGCGAACTATAGAAAAATACAAGATGTCCCACTGAGCTACTCAAATCAAGAACTAACTACAAGACTATCTGCGGGATCAAGGAGTCGTTTCAGCGAGCAGGCTCACCACCTTCACACCCGAAGAGGGAGGAAAAGTCAAAGGGGTACGTCGTTGATCTGTCATTTTGCTATTTAGCAAGAATTCACCGATACCGAAAAGAGTTACGCTTGGATTCTGTAGTTACCCGGTTGCCGAATACATTGGGGCAGCTACACAGTGTTACAAGTGTCAAAGGCATGGTTACATATCAAGACACTGCACAGGCCCTGCAAAAAGTGTGTGCTGGGCCTCACTCGCACAAGGAATGCACGTCAAGAGCACAACCTAAATGTGCAAACTGTGGTGGCACACACCCTGCCTCATATGGAGGATGCATAAAAAAGATGGCTGCTAGACTCGCACGCACGTTGGAGCAAGCACAAGGGAAACCACCAAGGCGGAGCGAACCACCGCCTAACCCTGATGTGGTATTCACGAGTATGAAAGACGTCTCCGAGGAGCAACCACCAAAAAGCCAAAAAACATCTGCTAACGCGTACGCAGGTGTTACTAAAAAAACCTGGAAAACTCATGGGCTTGTCGTCTTCATCAAAATCATCGCATCATACCTCAAAAGACCCACCAAGCCAGCACTACCATCACCAGTCTCAGTCACTACAACACGACAAGGAAATCTGCGAGAGACATCAACATGCAAACACCGATCAAGATGTCACACGCATACTGATTCCTATGTTGCTTGAAGCCCTAAAAGCTCTTGTCCACGCAAACCCCTCATCAAGAAGTCTTCCAGAGGTAGAAGCAATCCTTGCAATAGAGCCCATGGTGTCGACATCCTACGCACCACAGGGGCGCAATTCTTCAAAGTAACAATCACGGCTTTCCCAACGACATCGCCACCTGAACTGAAAATACATAAATTACTTAGCACATACACCATATTCCAGTGGAACGCTCGCGGGCTTCGCTTAAAGTTTTCGAATTTCCGACAGCTGGTGCGAGCATACCAATTCCCTTTCATCAACATATCTGAATCATGAGTCTGACCACATTTCAGAATGAACGGTATTATTTTCTTCATTCAAAACGACTAGACCATATCAGCACATTACTCGTAGGCATTCACAGAGATATCCGGCCTCCGAGATCGACATCCCACCCTACAATGACAATGAATATGCGTGTGCCATCACAGCAATTGGTAAACAAGAATACACACTCATTGGAGTATACCTGTAACCAGATAAGCCTTTCCAAGCCTCAAGACTAGAAAATTTGATTTCAAGAACACCTTCTCTACACATGAATTGTGGAGACTTAAATGCCCACAATGAAATTTGGGGCAGCTCACACACTTGTGCGCGAGGAGCCAAGCTCGCAGAACTACTTTTAAAACATTCCATTGAACCTCTGAATGACAGCAATATCACATATCTACGAGGATTTTCGACTACCAGTAGCATCGACGTCACGTTCGCAACAAGCTCAGTTGCCCGCAACTTTCACTGGTGCACGGACTTGGAAATACGGGGGAGTGATCACTACCCAATCATGATATCAGCTGTTGGTGCGAAGATGTCATCAAAAAATTAATTAGAAGATCTACTGATTGGGATGCGTTTAAAGACGCCAACTGCTGCCACCAAGGACGAAAAATTACTCACTACAATGTATCATTGCCTAAAAGCAAGCACACGTCTTTCATCTAAGAATGACACATTTCCGTCAAACGATGAGGAGTTCGAAAAACTGTGTGCTATTCGCAGGCGAGCTGAAAGGAAAGTATTGCGCACAAAGTGTCTTGAAGACCTTCAAGCCTGCCGACGGACACAACGTCATATCCAGCGTAACCTGGATGAACGTAGCTGGCAAAGATGGCGCGAATTTCGCTCCACACTGGACGTTCATTAACCGGTAGCCAAAACATGGCGGGTCTTTAGAGGCATGACAACGCCGCTTCCACAGCTTCACTCTTTCACCGCACTTTCTGTACACAAACGGAAATCCCTCATAGAGCTGTCAGAAAGGTACTGCACACTGTTATCATCAACTTCAATACCATGGAGCTATTCAGCAAGCAACAGGTGTGACTTCTCATGAGAGACAGTGCCAGCATTGGATTTGCCTTTCACAATTGAAGAACTGAACACCGCAATTAGCGAATAAAACAGGCACACATCATCCGGTCACGACGAAATAAGCTATGAAGCAATCGCTAAGTTACCCCACACCTCCCGCCTACGATTCCTAGACGATTATAATTCTTCATGGCTGTCTGGCGAGGTTCCTGCAGAATGGAAACTCGTTAAATAGTGCCCATTTCGAAACCTTCAAAGCAGCCAACAAGCTACGCCTCTTTCCGGCATCTTTCCCTGCTGAGTTGCGTTGGCAAGCTTATAGAGCGAATTGTTCGTAAACGAATGACTTGATTTTTAGAAAGCTACGACAAATTTTCTCAAAAAATGAACGGATTTTCTCAAGGCAGATCAGCTATCAATAATGTCCTCACCCTCGTCTCTTCCCTTGAAGAGGACCTCTTTGCTGGACGCATTTTAATAGCTATCTTTCTCAACATTAAATCAGCTTTTGACTCCGTCTTTCACCATGCCATTCTTGCAACCATGGTCAGTCTTGGCCTTGGAGGGAGACTGTATAATTGAATTGAGAGCTATTTAAAAGAACGAAAGATATATATGTGCACTCTAAATGGTCCCACGCAGTTCTACGCAGTAGAGAAAGGCGTGCCCCAGGGCGCAGTGCTCAGTCCACTCCTTTCCAACATTACCCTGATACAAATTACAAGGATATTGCCACGAGGAGTGCACATCACAATTTACGCCGACGATGTCTGTATCTAGAGTGCTTCAAGTTCGCGTTTTTTTAACCAAACGACGCCTTCAAAAAAGCTTTACGGAACCTTTCCGCGTATTTGGCTCCCAGGGGTATGCAGTTTTCTACAGAAAAGAGCACATCCATCGCATTCACAAGAAAGAAAATGACCAAGTGTCCGCTCCTCCTCGGTGGCCGGCCACTGACCTAAGTACGGTCTCGGCGCTTTCTTGGAATAGTCATCGACAGAAGTCTTTCCTGGTCGCCTGAGGTGAAGAAACTTCGTGCGAGAATAGCTGCAGCATCACAACTCTTCATATTCATGGCGGGAAAACGATGGGGACGCAAGTGCGCATCAATGGTCCTGCTTGAGAAAGCGTATATCGAAGGAACCTTGCGTTATTGCCTACCGATGCTTCACCGATTATCACCAACAAACAAGAGAACTTTAGAAGCCGCACGAAACAAGTGCCTAAGAATTTGTCTAGGCCTTCCGAAGAGCTCATCAGGCTCGGGAACTGTAGCGGAAGCAAGATGGCTTCCGCTAGGTGCCATCTGCACTCAAGAAAAATTGGGCACTCATTTACGTCATGTCGTACATAGGAATAAGCATTTTGTGTACCACATACATCTCACCTACAGCAATTCAGCATTCGGCCTAGCTGTGAAAATGCAGCAACTTACTGCTATTAGACAGCCAAAGAAATTGATGCCTCCAAGATTTCCTCCGTGGGCGCTTTCACCTCTTGATATTAAACACTGTTTTCTTCAGGAATCAATGAAGCGAAAAGATGTATTGCACAGACCACACTGCTGCAGACTACTCTCTTCTACTTAGCCCAGCATTACACTCAGCGTTCTCATATTTATACTGACGCCTCAACTGTTCTGGAAATTTCGTCATATGGCCTCTATGTTCCCTCTATGTTCCCTCTATGTTCCCTCTATTGTATCGGCTACAACGCAGGACATCATCAACGACAGCAGAAATTCATGAAATTATAGAAGCAGCCCTCTACATCCTGCGGCAAACGCCGAAACGATGGGTGATCTTCCCCGACTCCAAGGAAGCACTACAAATACTATTCAGCCTCTTAAAGAAAACAAGTTATCACCCAATTTCATTTGATATAGCGTACTTACACCTCTTGACTTTTATCGTGGGTCACACTATCACATTTCAATGGATACCGGCTCATTGCGGTATACTGGCCAATGAAAAAGGAGATGAAGCGGCCCGCAAAGGACTTCAAAAGCAAAATTACAGGCGAAGCTATTTTACTAAATCAGATGCTTCCCGCTGGCTAAAAAGCTTGCTTCCGAGGAAAAGATGAGGCCATGAAATCTCCCGACACATCAATATGCTTTCCTCCATTCTATCGACCCACATCTAAGGACTAGGCACCCATCCCAAATCCCTCGACACCTGACACTGAAAAACATATTTTGTTTGAGTACCAAGCGTATGCCGATGAGCGTGTGCTCTATGAACACTACATGCATCTGGTAACCCAAAGGACCTTATCAGTTGACTGTGTCCTGGGCCCTTTCCCCAGCTTCACGCAACAGAGGCAAGCGATGAAACTTTTATTCACGTATTTAGAAAATATCGGTCAGATAGACAAACTGTAGGGGCGCCCGAAAACTGAAGTCATGCTGTCAACACATGTCTCCGCCCTAGAGACAGAAAAATGTCTGTATATTCACTTTTTTCTTTCCATTTTATTTCTTAGTATTTTTTCTCTTTCTGTTCTTGCCTTTCAGTCCCCAATCCCATTCCCCACGCAGAGTAGCAAGTCAGCCACACACACACGCCGGCTAAATTATCTGTTTTTCAATAGAGAGCTCTCTCTCTCCCTCTCTCTCTCTAGTAGTATTAGTAGTAGTAGTAGTAGTATCAATAATAATAATAATAATAATAATAATAATAATAATAATAATAATAATAATAATAATAATAATGCGGGGTAACTCAACCTGGAACTCCACAACAGAAAACCAGCTGCCGTCCCAGAAATGGCTGAAGAAAATACCCAGCACCTCCACCACTCTGAAACGGAGTTTATAGGCGCAGGTAGTACTTGCACAGCAGGTCTATTAATGCGGAAAGCGGGCGGCAGCGACGGACCCAGGAATCACAGCACTCGGGCCAACAGCTCGCACTTGGCTCCTCTCGCTAAAGGCGTGACCCACTGCGGCACATAATCTTCTTCCTCTCTACAATATTATTAGTATAATAGTAGTAGTCGTAGTAGCAGTAGTAGTAGTATCCGACCTAACTGTTTCGGTTTACATTTACCAGTGGGTGCCCCATTCACTGTGCGAGCTTGCTAGCCCAGTCGATCACTCTTCGCTGGTCGTCCAGGTGGCTTGGTAATAAGAGAGAACAACTGGTTAATCAAGGTGCACACTTTTTACCTTACTGGTTACTCTGACCAATATTCTTTTGTTGGAGGATACCAAAATATTTCAGTGTTTCCGGCGGCTTCTATAAGCATTGGGAACTCACCCTATCTGATTTCGCAATTATGGGACGTCTGAATGTAATAAATATCAATAGCGATAGCTTATCGTATGCCAAGAGACTGAATAAACTTGACCTGACTGGGCTTATTTTGCTGTCATTTTGTTAGACCACAAAGAAAAGGCATTGATCATTCATAGGCAGGTGATCTGACACATTACCCGCGCCAAATTGGGGGCTATGTGGAAAGTAGGAAGAATATCTTGTGCAGCTGCGCACATACGTACCGGGTTGATGATCTGCGCCGTTTTTAACAGCCTCTCCAAACAATGCAAAAATGCCCTCTGGAATCCAGTTGGAGTCTGAAATGATTTCTAGCGTCAGAATACGTGGCCCGAGGCAAAGGTCAACTATAAAAGCCATGCTTCCAACATACACCATCACTGTAGGTGGTGAAGGCGTAGCACATCCGGAGGGTGACACACAGCCGCCGATGTTCCTGCATGAACGAATTTCGCCAGGCTATGAATAATTATCTTTGTCACCATTTGATTCCTATTCGACTTTACCATTCTTGCGTGCTCCCCTTTACTCTCTTTCTTTACTATTCTACCAATATGCCCTCATCTCTTGACCCTGTAGAGGCTGGCATACCGGTTATGCAAAACTAGTCAACATTTTGGCCTCTCCTCTTTCGTTTTCCTTCCTTCTAACATTCTACTTATCAAGGTTTAGGCATTCGCTCTTTTATTTTTTTCATTCGTAGTCATCACTGCTGTAGAGCACTATATCATATATGCAAAGCTTAGGTTTCCGAGACATTCTCCATGAAGCTTAATGGCCGACTCTGTCCAGCCCAGTAACTTTTGTTGTTTATTTATGCACGCAGTGAACAGCAGCGGGGATATTCAACCTCCCTGTCAGACACATTTTTCGATCGCGATTGTATTGACATTCCTATGGAGAAGCAGAGTAACTATGACTCCCTTGTATAGGTTAGGTTGTGTATATTTTCGAAGATATGTGCCACCTTTAAACTATTCGCGCAGGTTCATAAGGCCTTCAAGAGGACAACTGTGCTCTAATAAAACAAAGAAGAAAGACGTCACGGCATGCGCCTTCACCGCGCAGGCTTCAGCAATGAATGGAGGAATTGAAGCACCCTTCGATGGCATTGTTATAAGTTTTTAAGACGTGAATAAAAACTTTCGATTCTTGGCCGATTCTCCTATGGTGGGTGTTTGCCATAGTTAATAGGTAACAAAGAACAAGGCATTGACACTCTAGATCTCCTACGAAGAACACTTCCATTTGGTGGTTATGGATTAGCCCATAATAAACATTCGTTCTGAAACCACCAGAATTTTGCGTCAAATTATGTTTCATGAAGTAACGTGATTAACGAATAGCGGTCGCATTTTGGTGTCGCAAAATGATAGATCCCCGTGTACTGTGCAATGTCAGTGAACGTGAAACAACACCTTGCAGTCGAAATTTCTTGGTACTCCAATATGGCAGTTTAGTACGGTGGTCACTGTGCATGGCATACACTCTAGTTTTAACAGCTCATGGTTAGAAAGTTGCGGACAGATATCACTCTAACTCTGTGTATGTCAAATAGTTTTAGCGGCATTTTCGTAGATCTTTTTATGAACTGTATTTCTAAAAAAATGTAAAAATTGTGAATCGGGCAGAAGCTCAACCAAAGAGCTCTTGAATACTCACCAGGTAGCAATGTTTTTTACTCATGAGTACGAAAATGTAAGATACAGACATCGTGCGCTTGGCACTCAGTTCGGAAAGATATGATGTTGGTTTGGTCTATGTGTTATGTATAACTTTCTTATGAAAAAAAAGTTTTCAAGGAAAACTTTGCTGATGGTAAATAGTATTAGGAGCCTGGCAGAAGACAACCGACTGATCGCTGCTCCTTTATCACTAGTCACATGTCTGAACAGGTCCATTTGGTTTCTGTCCTTTGAACCGCATGTGGCATCCGAAATGCTGATAACTAGCCTTACACAAGTGCCCGTGAGGTACACGATTTCTCCATCACGAATAAGTGAGCAAAAATGAAGTTGAGATCCCGCAATCTGAATGTGAAAATTCTAGATTCTACAGACGTGCAATAAATAGGTACAATAGAACGTTAATTATTGGTAAGTATTAAAAACTTACCTAATAATTTGGATATATGTACTTGCATACTCGCCCCACCGCGGTGGTCTAGTGACTAAGGTACTCGACTGCTGACCCGTAGGTCATGGGATCGAATCCCCACTGTGGCGGCTACATTTCCGATGGAAGCGGAAATGTTGTAGGCTCGTGTGCTCAGATTTGGGTGCACGTTAAAGAACTCCAGGTGATACAAATCTCCAGAGCCCTCCACTACAGCGTCTCTTATAACCATATCGTGGTTTTGGGACGTTAAACCACCCAAAAAATCGATAAAAAATCATTTGCACGCATGCTCCTAGGCTGCTTTTTTGTTTTACTCTCGTGTTTTCAAGGAGACTGGAATTTGTGCACTTGCCGCAGGAGAACTTCCAGGGAAAAGATTCTTTTTTTTTTTACATTTGCCTTCTGAGTGTATCAGGTTTTTTGGGTAAGCTGCTTCAAGCTAAAACGTCACATAGGTGAATTCGCTCTTCCGTGCTTAATTCGTATAGAATGATGATGAGGACGAAACACGCACACACGCTATAGTTAACTTGAATTGAGGAGCGCGTCAAAGCACCTCAACTTGCCAAATTAGTCCAGAGGCACGGGTGAGTGTCTCATGGCGAGATTGTTTGGGACACGTTAGATCCTTTGCATTTATCAGTTAGAGGAGACCACGTTATTGCTTAAACCTGTAGTGTGATTTCAACGATGTATCAGTATGTGAGATGACAGCACAAGCATTAGTACGTAAGCTAACTTAAAAAGCACGTCAAGGCCTATGGTGACCATGAAGTCAGCTTCTGCTACTGCAATTGCTCATACCATCCCAAAGAATATCAGTAGAGTGCTTAAACGGGTAGTAAAAACTTACCCTGAGGACTAGAGGGCTAACGTTGAGAGTCACAATATGCTCCTTGCACGCCAGCATCAAGTCTGTAGCTGCCCTCATTCCACGAGCGAAGTCTCTAGGATCTAAGTGCAAAATATAAAAAAACAAAAACATTTCACCCTTGCATATACAAACGGCCCGGATGCTGAAGAACGAATCAGAGTTTCACAACATCGTGCTAAACTTCGGGTTGATACTCAACTGTTTAAGCGTGGCGTATGCAACAATAAAGGCCCGCGGTCGTTTTCTAAAATCAGGATAACTATTTTTCGGGGCTATATGCACCACAGCCAGTCAAAATGAAGCACGCCGTAGTGGAGGAGCACGGATCATTGGGACCACTTGGGATACGCCAATGTTCACTGGCTATGCGCACTATTCACCGCCATCGAAACGCGACTGCCACTTGTGGTATCGAACCCACGTCTTCTAGGTCCACAGCCCACTGCGCCACCGTAGCGGCCAAGTGGTTTACGAAATGTCTATATGCACGTGCAAACGTCTGTTACCCGTAACTAGCCTGGTTTTGGTAATTTTCACACAAACTCACACGCACCCGCGCATGTACACGCACACAAACACACCCAGGCACACACGCAACTACACACGCACACACATGTGCACGTACACACGCATGCATACCATCCCACATAGGAACGCACACGCAGACACACGCAGACATACAGCACACACACACGCACGAAAACGCATGTACACAAACACGCGCGCGCACGCCCGCCCGCGAGTACACACATGGTATTACCCGGAGAAGAGGCGAAAGAGTGCTGACATCTTAAAAACCAAATAGAACAACAGAGTTCTCAAACCTAAATTTTCGCGGAGCCATGAAATGTTAAAACCAGTCATGTGACTATTCATGACGTTCGCCTTAGCTGCGATGTCTAGCAGCCACATTTGGAACCTGAACGGGTATAGTACGGGGTTTTTCAATTAGTTGGGGGTCTCCTTTCGCCGATGTATCACGAGAAGGACATGCCGGCCAGAGAGGCATCGGGATCCTAAATACGAAGGCACAATTGAAGCAAGCTGCATTCAATCATGGCGCAAAGCGTACATTTGTTGGAATGGGGCCAGCCCTGAAAGCACAATTGCTTATCTCTAGTACACGATATGACCCATCCTTACGGCCACTAGTGCCTTCCCATATCAGCATACAGTGTTTCTGAGCGAGAGACAGACAGACCAATTTTATTCTTGTCCTTGCAGGGGTCATGTGAGCTGGAGACGAAAGACTTACCCTGCAAGAACGGCCCTTGTTCACACCCGCTGCGGTGGTCTAGTGGCTAAGGCATTCGGCTGCTGATCTGTTGGTCGCGGGATGAAATCCCGGCCGCGGTGACAGCATTTTCTGTGGAGGTGGAAGTGCTCGAGGCCCGTGTGCCTATATTTAGGTGCATGTTAATGGTCCGAATTTCCGAATCCCTCCACTGCGGCGTCTCTCTGTTCATATGCTGATTTTGGGACATTAAACCCCAACAATTATTATGATCGACCTTACTTAGAAGTAGAAAATTCTAAAGGAAAGTTTTCTCAAACTAAGTGGCTTATACATTTTATGCGCAAGGGTTTTTCCTCGGATTACACTACCAATTCCAGGTGGGTACATGATCCATCTTCTGGAGCGACATCTCAAACACTCACAAGTAACGTCAGCACAGCGAATATGTCTGCTGCAAGGTAAGGCTGCAGTGGGGTCTTGTTAGTACGACTCTATCGCGTAATGCCCAGCACGCAGTGAAGACAACCGAAAGGTGTGTCACCGATCTCTATGTTTCTTTCGTTTCCGAAAGAGGCTTCTTTTGAAAACACCGGTGGGCCTCCGGGGGCACTCGGAATTTGACCCTGGGCCTGCCGCGTTGTATACAGACGGCCAGCTGTTTCGCCACCGCTGCAGTACCCGTATATTCGCCGTTACGCTACTCGTACCAACAATTGTCAGGTGTCGATTCCAGCGTGTTCTTCTAATGCGATCCCCCCCCCCCCCCCCGCCGTGTACGTCTGTATGAACACGCAGGCTGCATACTTACTAAGTCGTTTGCCGCACCACCGAAGTCGCTCATTCTGGTGGCTGGCGGGAATCATTGTAGAGATGAGGAGGACAAGCCACGTCAGCGCTGAAGTGACCGTGACAAGTCCACCAGCGGAACCCATGTTTGCAAGAATACAAACCTCGCAAGTGTGGTGAGGCACTGCCGCAAGCGGCCACCGTCTACAGGCAAAAGTGCCGGAGACCACCCGCGAATAAAGATCTGCGGAATGAGCGCAAACAGAGCTCCAACGAGCGACGTCCGTGAGTAATGAGAAGGAGGATGTGTCCACCTGTGTCAAGAAGAGCCTGCCAAAACCGGGGCATAGCGAATGACGACCTAACTTTGTTTGAACATGGCAGTGTGCCTTTACCGGGAGCGAGTAAGAGAAGGTTTTTTGAAAGGCTGTTTATTAAATTACCACACCAGCACAGTGGGAGGGAAATCTTGGGCTATATAATGCAGCTGCAACGCTATGCCGGCTGACTACAACACGTACACGCCGTGGTGAGTCAGTCATACTCCGTGCATAAATTGCCGCACAGCTGTGAGCACGATACCGTTCATTTCCATGCCACGGCATTCGCGTTTCGTCAGAGATGCAAAGTTAAAGTGCCAGAGTACTTCAGTTTAGTTGCATGCTAAAGAATCCCGGGTGGTAAAGATTATTATGGCTGGCCACACTAAGGCATGCATAATAATTATACAAAGTCTGTGGAACTCAAAATCTCGGAAATAATATTATTATATCGGCAGCTCTGCGGCGCTATGTTTTCTGAGGTCTTTCGCCACGTCGCAAGCGGGAGACAAGGGTGGCAGGCGTGACGCCATGCCACGTGATTCGCTCTGAAGAGGCGTCGCAACTGCGCTTGTTCGCTGTGGTACCACGTAACCAGGCGATGAATGGCGGCTTCGCTGGCCATCTGTCTCTCACTGCTGCCTTGCCTGCCACAAATAGTAGAATGCCAGCTGAGCCGTCTGGGCGAGTGCTTCAGCGCAATCGACAGGTTGAATTCAAGTTTCCAGAACATATTGTTACAGGGCAGGCTGCGAAGGGTCAAGGAAACGCAAAGATAAAACACCATAATGAAGAAAGCCTTATTATTACGTAATAAAAAAACTTACTATTTGCGGAAGCGTGCCGAGATCAAAGCTACTCTAGCCATCCTCGTCGTTCAGTAACATGAATAGCAATAATTAGGGAGAGAATGCCTAACTTCGACGAAACATTTCGCCCGCATAAAACAGAGCCGCTTTAAACACGGGACGAGCAGACACCGTTGTGTTATGAATGCGAGGTATACAGGGTGCCGCAGCTAACTTTAGCCAGAGATTTAATATATGCGAACAAACGCAATGACGGTACGATCACATGCATGCTGCTGGCTATTGCCTGGAGTGAGCCAGACTATTTCTTGTTCTTATTACTGCTCAGTTAGGCCACCTTTACTAGCTAACTTTGTGAACAACAAAAATGGGCCAGACAATTTAATGAGAAAGCTGTTCACCGGTGCGGAAAACAAAACATCCGATTTCAGTTTTGAGATTTATATCTAATAATATTTAGTGTTTTAGGAACGAACCTCTTAAAGCCGTTGGTTAGTCAATGCATGTCTGTGACTTTGTTCTTTTTTTTATTGAAATAGAAAATAAACTAAGGAGTTTTTGTCACCGTTACTTGGCGACGGCTACCCCTTTCCACTTAATTGGTACAAATAAAAATATGAAAAAAACAATAGCATATGTACATATATAAAGTCCTACATGGGTGAGAGCAAACGTTCTCCTATATGGGCAGAACAAACACGTAGACGACACGCTCACATTTAACTTTTGTTCGCACAGTATTCGTCACGAATCTTCCTTTCTTCTGAGAACTGTTGCAGCACCTTTATTGCTTTGCCATTTGTTTTGGATGGCCATGGACCTACCATTTTATTCAACCCGAATGGTCGCTCAGGATCTAACCTATGCAGTTCTTATTCTAGTCGCCTTCGGTGTGTGTCGTGTTTCGGACAGTCGAGCAATAGGTGACAGATATCCTCGTTGTCGTGGCCGCATGAACATGCTGACAATGTTGCACGATGAATACGAAGTAGGAGTTGCTTTGTGTAAGCAGTTCCAAGTCGTAGGCGATGAATGAGTGTGTCGATACGCCTTGAGATGTCATGGTCCAATTCGCATTCAAGATTAGGATCAACAGAATATAGGATCGATTCCTTTGTTTTGTCTGTGAACCAGGTAGACAGGCATAATTCACGTTTTGTTGTTCTTAAAATTCTATTTACATCATATTGAGGTACCGGAATGAGGCACGTTTGCGTAGAATTATGAGCGGTTTTTGCCAACTTATCCGCCATTTCATTTCCCTTCATTCCGCTGTGACTGGGAACCCACCGAAATGCCACTCGATGATTCAAATTCATAGCTTCTGAGAGCTCTTTTAGTATAGCGTGTACTATACGCACATCAATGTGTCTTGAAGTTGCACTTTCCACACATGCCAGTGCTGCCAGAGAGTCTGTAATTGTGCGTAACCACCTCATTGTATCACTCACTCTGTTGGCGGCGTTAGTGTGAGTGACAGACAGATGGACGGCTAGACGGACAAACAGAGAGACACAGATGGAGGGTCGGGCGTATGGACAGACAGACAGATGCACGGATGGACGCATGGATGTACGCAAGAACGAACAGATGGACGGACAGACGGATGCACGGATGGACAGACAGAAACACGGATGCACGGACGGACGGATGAACACTTCACCCCACTCATCATCATTCACTTCGTGTATATTGTGTTATTTGTTTGCACTGCTAACTACATATGACCACAAAATACCAAAAAAAATATTACAACATATTCCCGGGGAGAATGATGATGAGTGGGGTGAAGCGTCCATCCACCCGTGCGTCCGTCTGTTCGTCCGTCTGTGCTTCCATTCGCCTGTCTATTTGTGCGTCTATCCACGCATCCGTCCGTTCGTCCATCCGTGCGTCCGTGCCTCTGTCCGTGGGTCCACTCAGCCGTGCGTCCTAATGGATGGACGGACAGGGGAACGGACGCACGGATGAATGGAAAGACGGACGGAAGCATGGATGCCCTGATGGACGCATGAATGGACGCATGGATCGACGGAAGCAAGAATGAACGGACGGACATGCACGGACGCACGGACGGAAGCACCGACGGATGGACGCATGCACGGACGGACGGATGGAGGCACGAACGTTGGACACATGGATGGACGGACAGACGCTTCGCCCCCCTCATCATCATTCACTCCGTGTATATTCTGTGAAAACCACTAACGTCATCTAGTTATATTATTTCCAAGAAGATATGCACACAACGCCCTCTACTGAGCAACATACTACATCCGCAGGAGGAAACGACCCACGGCGTAAGGAGCTTCGTCACTAAAAATACCACGTGACAAGCCCGCTCAAGCGCCATAGCGCCCGATGATTCTAGTGCTGCCTAACGTTCTGCGTACGAACGACCACATCATTTGCCCGATTGTGCTGTCTCGACAGCGCCGCGACGATAGTGGTGACTTTGCGATGAACATGTTTTGCTACCGGCCACAAAGCCGATAACCACTGTGACAGCTTAGCGCCGTCATGAACCGGTGCGAGGGAAGCATATCTTTCTTACGTAAAGAGGGAAGTGGTTATGTTGTAAGAAGGAAAAGGAAAGAAAAGTGAGTCCCGTAACTGTCTGCATCAGGGAGCGACACCTCAACAGTAGCTCACAAGAGATGGGGGTGGGGAGAGATTAAAAGGATAGGAATAGAGGTGTAGAGAGAGAGAAAGAAAGACAGATGAGGTAAGCGTGAAAGTGTGAGAGCGACGACATATCGAGGGGATAGGAGAGATAGGAAAGATGGATACACGGTCACAGAAGTCCGAGGACGGGGCATCACTTGCGAGAGCTCTTGTCGGCGTCAGAAGATGGCTTAGAGCAAGTCCAGTCGGTCAGAGCTACACTGTCGTTGGAGGTCGGCGTCAGGAGATGACGTAGGGTGAGCCCAGTCGGCCAGAGCTTCTGACGTCGCATATCGCGAGGGCACAACCGGTCAGCACGGAATCCAGCGAGCGAGTCTCTTACGTAGAACGTTGGGAGTGCTGAAACCACGGCGGGTTTCTCCCGCGGTATTTTTTTTCGTTTTGCGGGGATTTGTAGTAAACAGAAAAAGACTAACGACTAATGGCGAATTCCATTGAGATAACAGGAGTAGAGGGGCAGGGCACTGAGAAGTGGGGGGCAAAGCACTGAGAGCAGGGCCAGTCAACCTGCCACTGGAATGCTTAGCGCTCCCGTAGGGCAGTAGAAGGGGGTGACGAGTAGGGAGACCATGGGACTGAAACATTCCAATCGCCGGCATATTCTTTGTGGGGAAGCAGTGAAATGCGCGAAAAATTGGTCAGCCACATATTCTTCATTATCCTAATACCTAATATGCTAGTGCAATGAGTCATTGGGCAAGCGTCCAGCTGTCATTGTAGTCATTCGTACAAAACAGCGGTGTCAAACTACACAAGGTTGCTACCATTGCCGCCACGCTCGCCGGCTGAAGAAAAATTCGCAGGCTGTGACGTTCAAGGACCACGTGACTCGTCGTACCGCGCCTACTCCGCTATTCAGGCGAGAGCACTGCAAACGGCTCCTGGCTGCTCTCAGCGCAGCAAAAGCACTCTCGCTGTAACCATGGATGACAGTGCTCCTGCACATGTTCGACCACTGAAACACGCCGGCTCTGCAGAGAGTACTTTAAGCGTGCTTTTTAGTGCTCCTGCTCTCCCAATGGAATTCGCCATAAGGATATCCTGCAGGACAACAATATTTTTTTCCACCCCATTAACAGATATAGTGTTCAAAACTGTATGAACGGACGCTTTCGAAACCGATCTAAAACTTGATCACTGGAATGTTTGAACCGTATTCGTTACTACAAAAGTAAGGTAATTAAAGGGGGCTAACTAAACAATGAAACAGAACACAAAAATATTCCGACACAATTCAAGCTAGGGTCAGCAATAAGAATTTGGTCGCGTCATCATTGCTTGCGTCAGAATTTTTTTAAACTCGGGCTAAAGATAGCTGGGGCACTCTGTATAATGGCATTATTTCACAAACCCGCTGACGCTGCCCAGTTTACGAGTTCACAATGGTAACAGCTATGACAAACGTGGCTGATTTATTATTTTTATGTGTGAGTGAAATTGTTTTACGGATAGAAATATGTCTAGGACTGCAAAAAAGCCAGCTAGTTCCACTGCGCGAACAATGTCAAAACAGCGAGGATTATGCTTGTCCTTCATCAGGCTATGTTGCAGTCCTATATTTTTCAAGCCTTCCGTTCGTCGGCGCTGAGCTTTGGCCTTTCCCGCGAGCATTGCGGTTGGCTCGGCGACCACATGCCCGTTCTTGCGTCAACTCCCGCTGACGCTATCTTCAGGCGGCTTCTTCATCAGGAGGATAAAAATTGTTCGCCATCTTTGAAGCACTAACTCCTGAATACTGACACTGACACGTTATTTTACACTATATACTGTGCCTCAGCATAGCCTGATCTGGGCGCGCTTTTCGAAGTCAAAGGTTCACCCATCAATACCCTCAGCTTGCAGCACACCTTCACCTCTCGCAGCATGCTGTCGGCTCTCGCATCACACGCAGCGCTCGCTTTCATATCGAGCCTCATTATCGCCACAATACGAGGTCGCGGGATCAGTGCCCACTACAACCCCGGAAATGAGAACCTTCTGATAGATCGAAATTCACGATATGGTTTTCATTCCGTGGAATGAGATGAACAACGTCTTTTTCAGCTGACTGTCGGCAAATTTAATATTTTATCAGAGGGCAGCTGGAGCGACTTCGCGTAAGTAAGCATTGAGACGTTTTGATTGACGATTCGCGTTGCGTTAAGGCCGTTCGTATGCGTATCTTTCAGCACGTGTTTGATAGATGTAAGTCAATCTTTTTTGGTTCGTGGGTAACATAGAGTGAGTGTCCCGGATTTTCAGTGCCTACTTGTCGAAGTCATGCAAACCTTTTTGTCTTTGTGTTAATAAAATAGTGTTGCTATTTATAAAGACTATCGTAACAGAGGTGTTTTGCCACTGCGTCTATGAGTTCAGACTCCTCTACAAATGTATGGAAACTCCGTGCACGCATGTGGTGAGTTTTTGTGTGTGCTTCAGATGCAACATCGTGAGTATATGCGGTGTGTCTCGTGTGTTAGTTGTTGATTGAACAAATTGGAGAAGTTGTTCACCTTACAAAATATACTAAGCCGTGTGTTTTCGTTGCACTTCAGATCATCATTGCGAAGAGCTGGACTCCTGAATTTTGGAAAATGTTTCTTAGGTTGCGTCGCTTCAAATGTAGCCGAGAAACAGGATCTAACAAACTGGACCTTGTTACTGTTCATTATCAGTTTCATTACTGGAACGTATGTGGGCTGAATAAATATAAGCTATGTTAATGTGCTCGACGAGATTCCGATGGCTGGAGGAGCCCTAGTTTTCATTTCAATATACCAATATACCATGTATAATTCTTCTGCAATGACAAATCAACGCTCGATGAATCTCACCAAGGCTAAAAAAAAGTAGGTAATCTGCAAAGCCTTTCCTTTCAAAACGTTCTTTTTGCTTTGGAGCCTTGGTCCCTGCGGCAGGCTTTCACATTACTCTGCGTACTTTCTTGTGAGCCGCCACCATCACCGAGGTGTCTTCATGCTCTCTCGTTGACGCCTATGTCAAATGCTATATTGCAGTGGTGACTTCGTGTCTTACGTCCAGGTATGCAGTGCGTGATTCATTTGTGCGGCTTAGCAATAGCCTGTTTTAGGAACGAATAACCAAGGTGCAGCTAGCCTCTATTACCACCGCGCATGCATCACTCGCTGACCACTTTATTGCGGACGCTATTTCTAAAAAGTAGCGCTCGCCTCCATGCAACATTAAGACTTCATACTGAAGTCTCTAACTATATAAACATCAGCATATACTGTTCCTGTTTTGTACCTTAGGAGAACCATTGGCGAGGTCATTCCTCAATGTTCTGCGCGGCAGAATTCAAACGTATAGAGTCAGACAGAAAAGCTGTTTTGCCTGCCAGCTCGCATGAGTAGAGAACGACCAAATTTTTTTTTGCAAGCTGGAATTTTATTCTTTATTTTATTTGCTTCTTTCTCAATTTTTCACTCACGGGTAATTTTTCGCTCAAAAGCAACGGTGCCGACGCCGACGGCGGAATTTCTGTGACACGAGCTCTCTAACAAGTGTACCTGCAGCGGCCGTCCACATATAGATGCGCTCTAAATACGCCTAACATACTGACTCCAGTGGCGACACACGACGGATAATAGCCTTTAGTAACAACATGCGCTGCCCACGAGATGCGCTTCTTATCAACACCGTCACTACGCAAGAGCCTTGTTGTGGTCAGCTACTGTGGCCGCACCGCAGGAAACTTCTTAGCAAGTGCATGTTTACAAGAACTAATATTGCTCCAAAATGCTATAGCCTTGCTTCGTAAAACAAACGAATATGTTGCATTCGCATTCATTGCTTCGGCCTTTTGGCGAAACTCTGACCTTTTATTGCAATCAACTAAAAGCGCGTTGACACAGAGCGTTCCGGCTGCCGAAAGTGCACCGAATCCGATTCGGCGGTGTTACGGAAGACGGCGACGCCAACACAGTCCCGAAGGCGCCACTGCTCCGATCTCCACTGACACGGTCACCAGCCGCTTGGAAGCGTAGGTTTCTCAGCTCGGGACTGCTTCTGCGCAAAGCTGATAGACGAGCGGACGAGACGACGGTGAGTTAAGGCAAGGTTTATGTACAGCATAGAAACAGAGGCGTTACAAATTCGGCACTGGGGCCGACAACTTAGAGACTCGAAGAGTGGAGCTCTCTCCTCTGACACATAGGTCTACTGCTGGCGACGCGCCGCAGGGCTGTTTTTAATGCACCAGGTGGATCCTTTGAGTAACCAAATGTCCAACCAGAAACGCCGCTGGCCGTGAGGTCAGAATCCTCCATAGGGGTCGCCGCTGGGCCACGTCATTCTCATAAAGTACGGAGCCGCTACACGTGGCTGCAGCCAAGGACGAGTGACGTCGCCCCGCATTGCGTAAGACTCGCCAGACAGGAAGACACCACCGCGCGATGACGCCGTTGAATTGTTCGCGTCGGGCGGGCTCGCGTGCTGCCCTTGACACAGATTGCCTTTTTCAGAGGCATGAACGTTCGGTGTGGACTCGCAGGCGTAAATTAGGCCTAGTTCACACTGAACCATCCGCTTTCTACAGCGACCGAAATTCCCCTGCCGCCGAAACGCAGCGTCGTTCGCACTGGACGCGCCCAGCGCTGCCGAATATGCCATCTACTACGGGGCGAACGCGGGATGGATGCGCTGTCACCCGGTTGTTGTCGCGGCTCGCAAACGCCACTACGCTATCCGGTGGTGTATACTTCGACGATTCTCGTACGCAACAAGCAAGAAAAGACAGTACTGCTTACTTTGCTGGCAAGTGGCTGTCTTGTAATGCACGAAGAACAGAAAAAACCACTGACGCCAGCGGCGTTGGTGGGTTCGTTTTGCTCTGCAAGATCGCAACAAGCTCGATCACGCCAACAGCAAGCTCTGTCACCTTTTCCACGAAATACGGACGCGAAGTAGGCACAGAGTAGGTTAAACTCCCATTGTTTTCAACATTCAGTTACGTGCACTGCGGCATAACAAGTGAGTGCCCCTCCGTGCCGATTGCCCTTGGACAGCATTTTGCGGCGTCTGCCGCCGAATCGATCAAATAATTTTGAAAAAAAAAATGGCAGCCAAGCTTTTCTCATGTCATGTCGCTGTGCACGTGACTGAATGTTGTCACCAATTAAGGTTTTACCCACTCTGTGCCTACTGCACGTCCCTACTTCGTCGAAGAGGTGACCGAGCTTGTCGTTGGCGTAACCGGGCGTCTCACGGTATTGCAGAGCAAAATGAACCCACCAACGCCGCTGGCAACGACGGTTTTTAGGGGCGAAGCTCCTTAAGCCGTGGGTCGTGCGTCCACGATATACGTATTATTATTATTATTATTATTATTATTATTATTATTATTAGTAGTAGTAGTAGTAGTAGTAGTAGTAGTAGTAGTAGTAGTAGTAGTAGTAGTAGTAGTAGTAGTAGTGCGTCGTAGTATTACGTAGCCATCTCCACGGCCAGACTAGAGGAGCGGCACGCGCGCACTCATTTGAATTGAGGAGGAAACCCACACACGTTAATCAAAAATAAAAAGATAGTTGTGTCTGATTAAATAACCCACAGAGGCGAGTATCAGTGTATTAGCCTCCAATAAATTTGCCTTGAATCTGATGCTTACTAAAAAAAAATTGGCAGATCCCACGTACAGTGGGCATCGATGATATGCGAAGTACGAATGAGAAATGATATGTCACTTTAAAATCAGCACAACGTTACGAGGATAAGATAAATTATTCCGTACATGACTTTCGTGTCATGATTATCACGTTTGGATGTGACGTTTACCTTCGTCATCTATTCACGTCACGTGATACCAAATTTAGTATATGTGGAGCTAGCGAAACGGCCGCGAGCCCACTATGAGCGTGGTATGTTGTCATGTTCTTACATGATACGCGCGTCAGCATTATCATGTTTGCACCAGTCATTCATTGACGTCACGTAACACCATATTTGTTATATGTGGAGCAAGCAAAACGGCCGCGAGTGCATCATGAAGGGCCCAATATACTCCAATGTAGCGTTGACGAGCGTGCACGCTTGGCACAGCGACGCTATATACGTTAGCAAAACGCGAGCCAGGCTCGACCAGCCTCCGTCGGCGCTGACCGACGGCAACCGGCGCGAAATGCAACATGCTGCCGATGCATTACCCAGACAACGCTGCGTCTCCCTCTTGTCATGACGAATGGACGCCGAATGCGCTGAAACGCGCATGCTTCAAAGCAACACAATGCAGCGCGCGCCTGTGAGTACATGGCAGGACAGGCGCCTGGAGTAGCAATGCTGGCGAGACGCGACGAAATGAACGCCGGCGAGCACGCGCACCACGTCACGTCGAAATGTATTCGCACCTTGACTGTGGCATGTAATCATGTTCTCACGTGACACGCATCTCATGCTTATCATGTTTGCACCAGTCACATACCTTCATTATCCATTGGCGTCACGTAATACCAAATTTGGCGTATGTGAAGCTAGCGAAACGGCCGTGAGCGCATCATCAGTGTGGCGTGTAGTCATGTTGTTACATGACGGGCATGTCGTGGTTATCATGTTTGGATGTGTCATTTACCTATATCGCCCATTCACGTCACGTAATATCAAGTTTGGTACATGTGAAGCTAGCGAAACGGCCGCGAAAGCATCATTTGCGTAGCAAGTAGTCATGCTGTTACATTACACGCATCTCATGTTTATCATGTTTGCACCAATATCATACGTTCGTCATCCATTCACGTCCTGTAATACCAAATTTGGTATATGTGACGCCAATTAAACGGCCGCGAGTGCATCATGAGGGTGGCATGTAGTCATGTTGTCACATGACACGCATGTTATGATTTTCATGTTAGAGTCTCTCTCTTGTGTTCGCCATGTAATCATTCCATATCATACCAGTTTTCCAACATGCCTTGTGAATGAAACCACCGCAAGAGCTGCAGCACCATGAAATGTAAATCATGACATTCATGACATACATGTTGTTATTTTCATTATATGGCTAGTCAAATATGTTCTCCATACAGTCATGGTGTGCGATACCGAGTTTCGTATCGCTACCATTATCGAAACGGCCTGGAGAGCTAGAAGTCGTAGGCGGCTAGATAAATAGACAGATACGCTAAATGTCGCCGAAGTTCGCTAAGAATTTAAAACTATTATCAGAAGGACGCAGTTTGAGCACTATGTGATTGCCACGTTGAACGCACTGGGCGTAACCTCCTTGCCTTTACCAAGGTTTAGCGAGTGTTGGTCCGCAGTTCCATGAACTAGAGGGGGCGAATGGTGGGAACACGAAGCGCAGGCCGTCGCGAGTGCCACTCCTCTACTGCGGGCGTGCCACCTATAAATGTTTAGTCCTTGGAATGTCTGCTGGATATATGATGAATATATATGATGGAATGTCTGCTGGATATATGATGAATATATGATGAAAAGATGCGAGATGGCAGTACTTGGATTGTTCACCACATCGACAGACATATGGACAGACGGACAGATGGAGATACAAACAGATGCATGGACGGACGGATGGACGGACGCACGAACAGATGAACGGTCTCACAGATCGACGCACGGACGGATGGAAGCAAGCACGAATGGACGTATGGCAGCGCAGACGGACTGACGGATGCTTCGCCCCATTCATCATCATGTACTCCTCTGATATGGTGCCAATAAAGTAAACAGTACTGTTTCTGCTTGCTTCCTGCGTGCGAGAATCATCGAAGTCTAGACCACCGAATAGCGTAAAGTCGCAACAACGACCGGGTGACAGCGCATTCGTTCCACGTACGCCCCGTAATAGCTGACATATTCGGCAGCGCGGGGCGCGTCCAGTGCGAACGACACTGCGTTTCGACGACAGGGGAATTCCAGCCGCTGTAAGAAGCGAATGCTTGAGTATGAACTAGGGGTAAAAGTGGCCGCGCATCCTAAGATCTTTTTGAGCAATTTTCATTCTGTGATATGTGGGGTTTACCGTCTCGAAACCACCATGTGAATATAAGAGAAACCGTAGTAGAGGGCTCTAATGATTTCGAACACCTGGGTTATTTTTTAACTTGCACGCAAATTTGAGAAGTTGGGCCCACACCATTTTCGCCTCCATCGAAACTGCAGCCGTCACAGGCTGCATTTGATTCCGCGACCAGCGGGTCATTTGAACAAAGTGAGGTTAACCTGGACGCTCGGATTCATTCTCTTTCACCTGCTTCGCAAATGAACAAATTTGATTGAACTGTAAAGAATGCATAAATTGTCTTCTTTATTTATTATTTGATGAACTTTTAATCAGACGAAGCGCGGTAAAACTTCTGCTTAGCCCTTATCTGTGCTCGTTGTTGCAGCTAGCTCGGCGATATTAGATTGGATCACACTAGCTTGTCTCGCTCGGTTAGCGTGGCAAGAAAGATTGCGGAAAAGATAAAACATATGATGTCATGTGCAGTGAACGGAAGCCGCAGTGGGCCTGGTGAATGAAACCATCCATGCATTAGACTAAGATGGCTGAATCGAGGCCTCACATATTTTGCACGGCTGTGCAGTGCGTTAATACAGGGATTTCCAGTTTCGCAGATGTTCTGGAGATTTCCTGGTGACAAAGGGTGAGCACAACTTTTTGAGTTTGTTATTTGAGCTGGTATTCATTTTGCATGAGTGCACGAGTAAACCCAGTTCGCAGCAAGCCTGACTGGACAGACATAAGCACAGTGTCGCTAGACAAATTCGTGATGACGAGAGCCTATCCGCTGCTTGAAGAAATATTTCATGAAAGTCTTGAATGCGTGTTGACTAAGCTACGGAGTTTGTTCGTTCTTCCTTTTCGGCATGTAGTTGAAACGATGTGAAGCAATTCTATCATTCTTTTGGTCCATAAAAGCCCCGCTGCGGTGATCTAGTGGCTAGGTACTGGGCTGCTCACTCGTTCGTCGTGGGATCGAATCCCGGCTGTGGCGTCCACATTTTCGATGGAAACAAAAATGCGGTAGGCCAGTGTGTTCAGATTTGGGTGCACGTTAAAGAACCCCAGGTGGTCGAAATTTCGGGAGCGCTCCACTACGGCGTCTCTCATAGTCATGTGGTGGTTTTGGGGCGTTAAACCCATTATATAACTCAATTCATCAGAAGGCAAGAAGTGGCTTCTCGTTATTCCCCAAACGCTGCGCTTTGCAACCCGAATTTCCTTTCACGCCGACCCGAAATATGCGCACGCCGGTTTCCGCAAAACCTATGAACGCTCGCGGAAGAGATATTAGAAAGCTTTATAATAGCGTTATCAGGCATTGCAGGCGTAGCGGGAGCCGGATCAGCTTTAGCAGAGCATTTGCTCCTTCCGCAAACCAAAACGCGCAATCGCAGCTCATTCGCAGCCGCGCCATAGCCTCGAAACCAGCGCATCAGGGGCCTTGTTGGCCACACGTTATTTCGGATTTGCTACGGGGACCACAAGCGCGAACGGAGGCTAGCTTACGACGCATGCGCAGCGGCAGCGACCACACCGCAAGGGCTGGCCGCGACCTATTCTTAACTTTCTATTAGTGGCATGGTATGTTTACCTTCGTCCGTCATTCGAGTTCATTCGAGGCTGCCATGAGTGTCAACGACGGAAAAAAACACCTAATCCTGCAGCTGCTCCCGTGCCCAGATTGCCCATTTTACCACGTCGGAATAGACCTTTATGGGCCACTGCCATTGGCCATGGCAGGTAATCGATGTGCTATCGTTGCTGTGGACCACCTGAAACGGTACGCCGAAAGCACTGCTCTTCATAGGGTGACAGCACATTACGTCGAATCTTTCGTCCTATATTGTTTTGCGCTTCGTCACGTCCCTCCTCTCGCAGTTCTCAATGATCACGACCGTGTTTTTCTCTCCGACGTCGTTCAAGCACTTCTCCATCAGTGCCATATTGTACACCGAACGAGTACTGCCTACCCCCCCCCCCTCTCCCGTCGACGAACGGTTTGACTGAGTGGTTCAGTCGGACCCTGGAAGACATGCTCGCGATGCATGTTGCATCATGCATGTTGATCAAAGAAACTGGAACCTGGTTCTTCTATTTGCGACCTGCGCGTACAACACAGCCACGCAAGTTGCAACAGAGTCGCCAGCCTTCCCACAATATCGAAACCTTGCTGCTATACGCACCGGATGGATCCGAGTGCACGACCACGTTAGAAGCTGCCCGTTTTGCTGAAGACTGCCGCCGACAAGCAAACCGGTTCACTACGGCCGATCAACAAAACCAGAAGGAGCCACGGGATGACGGCCAACCTTTTGCGGTAAAACGCACACCCGGAACACTTGTATGGCTGCGTATACCACCCTGCACTCCTACGTTGTCACTCAAACTTCTCTCAAGGTATCTCGGTCCCTGCCACGAGGTTGAGCGTACCTCACCAGTGAATTGCGCAATCGAACTTCTTACGCCAACAATCTAACGTCTATGGCGTGGACATGATACTGTTCACGTAGATCGCCACAATCCGTACCTCGACCCGATTGTTCCGACCTGTTAGACGGCCAAGTGGCTCCATCTTTCTCGACGGAGGCAATTTTAATGAAGAAAAGAAGACAAAGACAGAAAACCACGATCATCGTCACGAGAAAAGACACCACGAGATCAGCGTAAGAACACCAGCAACTTCTCACTGTGTCACTTCCGATCTATCACCTGTTTGCTATAGGCTCCGTCAATAAACCTCGTTACAACAAGAGTGACGACCGCTCGTTCTGTTCATTTACATAGATGGCAATGGATACACCAATCCATGAGGCTATCAAGTTATTTATCTTATACCTTAAATACGTTTATTTCGGCTTCAAACAGTACAAACAGTTAGATACATTGTGTATATAACAAGGACTGCAATGCACATGTCCACAAAAAGTTTGGTTGATGACTTAGGCCGGTATTCACAAACATTGCTCAGCCTACCATCGAGTTTTTCAAATAGGTTTTAACCCTTTATTGCGCTTGATGTTCATGTTCAAAGTAGACCAGTATTCATGATCCGTAATCTTTTACCTCGTTACTATACTCGTGCCTTGATAACATATGTAGAGCTTAGAGAAAGTTGAGGAAACCTCGAGGTAAAAATAAGGTTGACTTGTGAATACGGGCCTTGAAGGGTGGTGTATCCTACTGTTTGGATGGTGTAATGAAATTGATGGTGTAATGAACGTCATCATTTTTGAAGTCTTTCGGGCCTTTGTGAACGGGACGAAAATATTTCGACGCATCCCAAGCAAGTATGTGCTGTCTAGACGAGTTGATTTACGGTTAGCAAAATGTGAACAAGGGGTCCAGGACCAGTTCGCGCAAAGAAAACGCACGAGCCAAGAAAGGACATTGTGAGCTCGACTCTATGCAAGGCTTTCAAGGCAAACAAGGAGGAAGGTGGGCCATTTTCGAGGTCACCGTGGACCTGGAAAGACTGGAAACAGCGTGGTATATGCAGTGGGCTGAACGCTAAAACCCAAACCGCGTGTGGCTGCACCTTGCGAGGAGAAGCGAAGTCCCGGATATTCGCAGCCAAGCAGCAGCTTCTAGCAAACAACGAGGTATCAAATGTGTGGTTGAAGGAAAGCAAAAAGAAACTATCTGCTTCAGCCGTTGCAGGAGCCCGCCTCAGCACCTCGACGACGAGGGTTTAGTCGACCACTCCTCCTTCTCCCTTTCTCCATAGGATCGGCTCAATTGAGTGGCATGTTTTGACGATAAGCTGGCGGACCACTACATTGTCCTACCTGAACGCAGTCAGGCAAGTTTGGCACGTGTACTGGGAGCCGGTTTTTCGAACCTAACCCAACTGACAGAAGAGTTCTGAATACCAAGGTCATCTAAGATAATCGGACGTGCACGAAGTCCTAGTAACGTGTGGAAAACGTTGGTGCAGTGCGTTTGTGACCATATTTAGGCATCGTGTAGACTGGGCCCTCTCCACGTGCATTGTGTGGTGTCTTTCCCCGCATTCGTGAATGGAGCCCCAAGACCATCGAGAGCCACACTGGCTGAAGCCGCGGACAATGCGCCCAGGGTTGGCAACGCGGCGCTATATAAGCGGAAGACTTTTGTATATTTTAATTTCAACAGTTATCCTGTACAGTTCTTGACTTATAGTTCATACTTGATCACTTGATCACCTCCTTTTGAATTCTCATTTACTAATCATGTAAATAAATTGTAGTCATTTTAACAAGCGCCTCATCTGACTTGTTGGACGACGGTTCTTACGACGGGGGCCCGCTACCAAACTGAGACCCACAGGACCCGGAGTTGCAACAATGGAAATGCGAATCCACCGCAGTTTCTCGGTTGCCCAAGTGCTGCTCAGCAGACCAGCCCTGTTTCACCTGACCAGAAAAATGAGCCAATGAGGGATTGCAACGACCTAATGATTCGTAGTGGTGGCTGTACGACATGAGGTATGTTCCATGCATGGCCGCAAAACACATTCTGTGCTAAATACCTTCCTTCGAGCATCGGTAAATCATACTCTTGAGCTCCCCGGGCGTGTCGTTTTACATCTTCGACTAGTGAAGCCCACAAGGAGGCTGATATGCCGTAGCAAGTATAATCAAGCCACAGAATGCAAATGCAGTCACTTTTTTGAAGACCGAAAAAGGGACTTAGGCAGGCGTCTGGGGAACTAATGAATAAACATCGCCATTGTTGTATAGAAAAAAAATGGCAGCATATCCACGGGGTGAATGACGGAGAGTGGGGCGAAACATCCGTCCGTTCATGCGTTCTTGCTTCCGTCCGTCCATGCGTCCGTCTGTGTGAACGTCCGTGCATCCATCCCCCCGTCCATCCGTCCCTGCGTTTGTCCATGCATCCGCCCCTGCGTCCGTCTATATGCGTCCATCTGTCCGTGCAGCCATCCGTGCATCTCTCCATGCATCTGTCTGTGTGTCTGTTCGTCAATCTAGTCAACATTCCAAGTACCACAATGTCGCATCTTTTCATCATATATTCCGCATATAGAAGCACCGCCATTCAGCGGATATTCCGCGGACTAAACGAGAGGTGGCACACGCACACTTTCTTACGGCTTGCGCTTCGTGTCTACTTCCCACCTTTAACCACGTAGAGCTCATGGTATATAATAGTTCACTGTATTCATGGCGTTGCGGCGCAAGGCTCACTAAATCCTTTTATAAGCAAGCAGTTTGCGCCCAGCGAGGATAACCTAGCAGCCCTTCCTTGTCAGATAGTGCTCAATGTACATGCCAATGGCTGCTAATCGGGAAAAGAGACAGAAGAATTGGGCTTTTAGTTAACGCGCATGCTGTGATTTTTAGGGGCGAGGCTCCTTAAAGTGGCATCCGTTTATCTCTCGTCGTAGTCGTAGTGCGTAACCAGTCTTACGCTTTGACCTGCAAGGTGGTGCCGGTGAGAGATTTCTCCTGTGCGTTGTTGAACAGTAAAAAATTCGCAGCGTGCGCGTCATTCGCAGCATGCGCGTGTGCATCGGAAAAAGAATGTAGTGCGGTCGTATGGGTGGTTATGAACTTTCGTCCGTACCTCTACGGTCGTTCTTTCCACGTAGTCAGCGACCATCATTCCCTCTGCTGGCTGACCAACTTGAAAGACCCGTGTGGTCGGCTCGCACGGTGGAGCTTACGCCTTCAAGAGTTTGATATGACGGTCGTGTATAAGCCCGGACGGCAGCCCGCCGACACCGATTGCTTATCAAGGTCACTGATAAAGCGTGACGATGACACAGAAGATGACAACATGGCGTTTGTAAGAGTCGTCGACACCACTACGATTTCGTGCAAACATAAGGAAGACAGCGAGTTGCTTCCCCTTATTGAACTTTTGAATGGCCGGACAACAACCGCCTCTATTAGATTTGCAAGGAGCCTGCCATCATTCGGCTTAAGTAGTGGAGTTCTCCATAAGAACTTTTCTCCCAGAGAAAGCACCGACCTACTTGTCATTCCGACGTCACTTCGTGAGGAGATACTTTGTGCTTGCCACGATGAGCCAACGTCTGGTCATCTCGGATACACACGCACATTGGCCAGAATCCAACAGAGATACTACTGGCCAAGACTTCCACCTATTGTGAAACATTACGTGTGCACGTGCCTCGATTGCCAACGACGAAAATTGCTACCGTTAAAACCAGCTGGACTATTACAACCAATTCAAGTGCCCATGGTACCTTTTGCCCAAATTAGAATGGATCTCCTCGGCCCTTATCCGACTTCCCATGTTACCAACAAGTGGGTAATAGTCGGTACTGATTATGTTACGTGCTGCGCGGAAACAAAGACTTTGTCAAGTGGCACCGCCGTTGAAACCGCATGATTCTTCATAGAAAATATCGTCTTGAGGCACGGTGCTCTGATAATCATAATAACGAATCGAGGTACCACTTTCACGGCCACGCTCCTGAAGACAGTGCTTGAGCTCAATGGAACAGCCCATCGAAAAACCACTTCTTATCATCCACAAACAAACGGATTAACAGAACCCCTCAACAAGACTATTGCCGACATGTTGAGTATGTACATTGACGGTAATCACAAGAACTGGTACGACATTCTACCGTACATCACGTTCGCCTATAATGCAGCGCAGCAACTACCTACACGAAGAACGCCGTTCGGTCTTCTTCATAGCCGTGAAGTGAAGACGATGCTTGACGCCATGTTACTGCACGACTGCAATGACATCGATTTGGACGCTGCATCTTTTACCCAACGAGCCGAAGAAGCGAGGCAGCTTGCACGCGTCTGAATTACCAGCACCTCTACCAGTGTCACTATGAAGAAACAGCAGCAATTGAATACAGGACAACTCGCTTTAATTATACCAGAACACTGGCAAACTGATCGCATGAGAATTAACCTCGTCTTTCTCTCTCTCTCTCTCTCTCAATATATATATATATATATATATATATATATATATATATATATATATATATATATATATATATATATATATATATATATATATATACTTGTACTTGGTTACTTTTGATGTATCTTCTTTGTATACAAATATTTCTCACGATGACGGCCTGCATGGCTGCATTAGAAAACATGTACACAGATCATAGACAATCTAATACCCCAGATTTCTCTGCCATCGCAACTTTGACGAGAATGGTCCTCGAAATAAATTCATTCGAATTTAACCAAGAGTATTTTCGACAAATCAGCGCGACCGCTATGGGCTCCAAAATGGCACCCAATAATGCGAACATAATTATGGGAAAGCTAGAATCGAAGTTTCTTGCACAGTGTTCCTTTAAACCACTGTTACACAGAAGATACATTGACGACATGTTTCATATTGGGACCCACAGCGAGGATGAACTTCTCAGCATTATCGACACTTACAATGCTGTATATGCGAACATACACTTCACACACCTACTCGCAAGCAACTGTACATTTTCTTGCTGTTACCATAACAATAGAAGAAGACAAGCTTTCTACAACCCTATATCGCAAACCAACGGATCGACAACAATACCTTCATTACAAAAGCGATCACCCGCGTCACTGTAAACAGTATTCTATACAGCCAGGCTCACCGGTTTAAGCGAGTCTGCTCAAGAGACGCTGACTTTGACACGAGCTCACAGAAGCTAAAACTTATGGTCGAGAAACAAAAATACCCCCCACATGTAATTAATGACTCTGTTCAAAAAGCGAGAAAACTAAAGCGTGAAGACTTACTTATGAAGCGACCACCACGAGAAGACCCACAACAAACAAACCTCTGCTTGACTTACAGCACAAACTTCCCCAATGTAAACAAAATCCTTAAACGACATTACAACATTCTGGAACAAAGTGAACGTCTGAAACGCGCATTCCCATCCGCTCCTGGCGTCGTTTACCGACGACCACGCAACCTCAAAGACACACTTGTCCACTCTCAAATCAATACCTCACCCCCTAATAATTCATGCCGACCTTGTTTAATGTCACGATGTCTTGTATGTAAAGCGATGCGATAAGCATATAAAGCAACCAGCACACAATACAAGTTTTCGATTAACATACGAGGAAACCTAACATGAGATTCCTCTAATTTTGTATACCTACTCGAATGCAACGTGTGCAGTATGCAGTACATCGGACAAACAGAAACACAATTTAGGATTCGCTTCAATAATCACAGAACCCATGCGGAATCAGCCCCAAATCTACCCCTATCAAAACATCTCAATCTTCCCGACCATACATTCGACAAACTATCAGTAACGCTCTTATAGACGGGATTTAAATCAAACCGAGAAAGTGAACAACGAGAGTTATACCTTATCCACCGATTTAACACCCTCGATAGAGAGATAAGTGAGAATCCTGGTACACTTGCAGCAATTACAGCATTAAAAAACAATAACGGCAATAATGAAAATAGTAACTGAGTTCACGGCACTGCAGCTGCGAAGGGCACTGGACAACTCAAAACAATTGCAAGTGTAACTACTGTTCCTAAGTACAGCTGTCGCCTGTTTTCTGTTTTATTTTACTACCCAATCAATTGTGCTAAGCATGACATGCCCAACAGCAACCCTGTGCACAGCCGGGAGGCCCCTACTGCACGCGTAATCCAGAAGCGGGCAAGAAATTCGCATTGCACCCGCTTACCATCCTCTGCCGCAATACGCGGCGTCCCTCTTTCTACGACGAAATGTTGACGGGGCACCGAGTAGTTAAAAGGCTTAAACTTCTTAAAAAAGCTCTTTTTCCACCACACCGAACCGTTAGAGCCAGGAGGCGCCGTCTGGTCGGGAACAATGCGTTAGTGAAAGGAAGGATACACAGACCGCAGACATCCTCAGGATGAAAAGGGAGAGAGACTGAGGGGAAGGGGAAGGAAGAGTGAAAGGGGGCGCCCGTGAGAGTCCACCTTATATTCTCCTTCTTTCTTTTTTTTCTTTCTTTTCTCTTTTTTTCCTTTTTCTTTCGTTTTTTTTCTTCTTTTTCTCTCTCCCCTTCTGATTCAATATTGTATAAAGCTGAGCACCAACAAACTGTACCCTCAATCCTGATGAATGCCAGACTCTAGGCCGAAACGTCGAAATAAACAACGTTGTGGCCGCTCATGAAGAATATATATATATATATATATATATATATATATATATATATATATATATGCCAATCCCCCTCCCCCCTCCTAAACGCAGGGCGCCTTTCGAATACTCAGTGCCTGCCCAGTTTGGAGGAGCAAGAAATAGAGCAGCAAGACAAAAGGCAGCATAACACAAATGTGTGTGTGAAGGCCATTAGCCAGTGACCAGGTTTTGTTACATATCTTTTATATTACAGCAATAGATATATTTCACAATCGCAGTGTTCTCATTTCTGAACCTAGAGCAGGTAACGGTGGCACATGTCGATGTCACTTCTCGGTGAATCAAAGTGCACTAGGAAGTAGCCCACCATGAGTGTACTGCATTTGTGGGCACCTTCGTAGAAAAATTGAATAAGTGACAACGTGCAAAGAGGTCTTCCAGCATCTAGCATAAGTACCCCTGAAGCAGGCGTGCCCAAATCAAATCAAAGTGCACTTATTCAGATTAGGTGTTTTCAAGAAGGTTGCTTATCCCTTACACGACCTTCTGTCTTCATTAAAACGATCGAGAAAGCTGTCAGTAGCTTCATTATGTCTTTTTCACAAAATTTATTACAACAGCTATCTGAAACAGAAATTATTAACAAGGCCATCATACATATCAGCTCGAATTGATCACCGCAATAAAGTTGGAGTTCCATCATGTCACACCAAATGTTTTCATGACTCATTCATACCCAGAACTTGTGTCAGTTGGAATGATCTTTCCCATGATATCACTTGTGTAACTGATAAAAATATGTTTCGTAAAACTATTATTAATTTTCTCTCAATCTCTATATATATATATATATATATATATATATATATATATATATATATATATATATATATATGTTTGTATATATGCAGTACATATGTGTGTATATATAAGATTAGTATTGTTAGTATACGTTTTTCTTTATCAAATTGTTGTCATTTATGCCTACTTTATTTCACTTACTTATCTGCTGTGAGTTTTTTTCCTTGCTGTTTTACATTGCTTTTGTTATGTATATCTCCACTGCCCTCTGTAATGCCTTCAGACCCTGAGCGTACAATACATAAATAAATAAATAAAGAGGCTGTTCACGAAAACCCTGTGGTTGATGACCTCTTCTGGATTGTGCTTAAAAGGTTGCAGTGGCTGCCACTGCATCTTTTGAGTTATACCACTCATCATGAGAACGTGAGGGTAATGTCCATGAATATTCTTTTTTTTTCCTTTTTTTGCCAGAAAATAAATCAGCAGCTTTCTGAAAAGGTAGAAAATGCGAGAAAGGAGGTGAAGTTGCTGGAAGATTTTGCCCTCTGCTCTCGATTGGGAGCCGTAGCGAATACTTGTCTGATGAACAATGTGAAGCACGGGTACCGTTTCTTGAAGAAAGTCTTATTTTTTGTAACTAGCAGAAAACATGAGTACTGTTTTTGTAGAGCATTTTTGTATTTCAATAAGTCAACTTACGTTTCGGGTCATTTTCCTTCTAGGCCGGATGAAAGTGGTTAAAATGCTAGCAGTCGTCATGAAATTTTTAGCTGAAAATACTCATTCATGCAAAATTTCCCGTACATGAAGGTTAAACCGAATGCAGACAGCGCAGATATAGGCTGGGCATTGTTGTTAACCATATGCAAGTGTGTGTTTCTGCTTACTGTGTACATATATACGTTATATTTCTCAAAACAATATGCACCACTGCCTGCCCCTACACTTTTGACACTTAGTATATCTACACTTATAATACAAAACATTGCATAAATTTGCTTCCTTGCAATGGTGTTACGCCAATAGATTATTTAGAAAGCAGCACAAATTTAAGCAGTCAATACAAAATAAGATCTGGTTACAATGAATTTACGCAGAATAACAGACGGGCTACATATAGAAGTGGCGCTTTTTAATATATCTGTGTGTTGTTTTCAACATCTTCAATATGTAATAAGCCTTTCAGAAAGCAATAATTATTGTCTTCGGCAAAACTGGCATGATAAAACTCAGTAGTTAGTGATATAAATGTTATAAGAACGTTACTCATACTCGAGTTTCTCGTGAAACGATCAGGTGCATGTAGGCTATTATGAGGAAGACTATGCTCTACATATCGTAGAGACAGCCGACAAAACTAGCGTATGATTTAATCACAGTTTGATACTTCTCCTCTCTTTGTAGTTCGCCAGTAGCCACGTATCATGTAGCGCATCTCAAACCGTTGCTTGAGTGTGAAGCTAGGTGGATCCGTGAAAATCCTGATTTACATTTTTTTTCTTTTTGTGGGTCGGAAGGTTCTTGAAACAGTGAATGTATCGACGCAATTTCGGCGTGCCTGCATATTAACTCGTGCACCATGGCGCGTAGCAGGCGAGTCCACTTGTAAAGACTCGGAAATACATTAAGCGCGCTAAAAACGAGCAATTGCACGCTTTCTCAGGCTACGGCGCGCACGCTCCCAATGCAGACGCTCCTGAGACTTTCAGTACCATGGGACAACAGTGCCGCCGCTATTGTCACCCGCCGGAGAATCAGCTGAGAGGCGGCGCGGCCGCCTCGTTCACTCCACTGCCCTCTTCTAGTACACTGTAGCTGGGCTGCTCCTCGCGCTGACTTCCCCGTTGTACTGTTATCAAACTTAACCATTCATCATGTGCTTGCAGTCGACATTCTCGCGTCGCATTTGTGGACTGGACAAGGTCTCCTGTATGGAATGGCCCGGGTGCGTTGCTCATTGCAAGTTGGCTAAGCATCGATGTCCAGCCTATATTTGCGCTGTCTGCATTCGGTTTAACCTTCATGTACGGGAAATTCTGCATGAATGAGCATTTTCAGCAAAAAAATTTCATGACGACTGCTAGCATTTTACCTACTGTCATCTGGCCTGGACGAAAAATGACCCAAAACGTTTGTAAAAGCCTCAAACAAGTTGACCTACTGAAATACAAAAATGCTCTATAAAAACAGTACTCATGTTTTCGGCTAGTTACAAAAAATAAGACTTTCTTCAAGAAACAGTACCCGTGCTTCACATTGTTCATCAGACAAGTCTTCGCGACGGCTACCAATTGAGAGCAGAGTGCAAAATCTTGCAGCAACTTCACCTTCTTTCTCGCATTTTCTACCTTTTCGGAAAGCGGCTGAGTAATTTCTTGCTTAAAAAAAAAACGAATATTCACGAACATTACCCTCACGTTCTCATGATGAGCGGTATAACTCGAAAGATGCAGTGGCAGCCACTCCAACTTTTCAAGCACAATCCAAAAGAAGTCATTAACTGGGGAGTTTTCGTGAAAAAGCCTTTTGACAGTTTTCTCGATCGTTTTTGAAGACAGAAGGCCGTGTAAGGGATGATATAAGCAGCCTTCTTGAAAACACCTCAAATGAATGAGTGCACTTTCGTTTGGTTTGGGCACGCCTGCTCTAGGAGTACTATGTGATATGCGAGGCCCTCTTTGCTTTGGTCACTTATTCAATAATTTACGAAGGTAGCCACAGGTGCTGTACACTAATGGTGGGCTACTTCCTAGTGCACTTCGCTACACCGAGAAATGACACCATGTGCCACCGCTGCCTGCTCTAGGTCCAGAAATAGTAACACTCTGATTGAGAAAAAATATCTATTGCTATAATATGAAAATAAAAATAACAAGAACTGGTCACTGGCAAAACACCACCACAGATAAGTTTGCGTCTTTGTGCCTTTTGCCTTGCTGTTCTATTTCTGGCAGCTCCTCCAAACTGGGTACTGAGTATTCGAGACCGCCATGCGTTGAGGGGGGGATAGGCTCCTTGGTTATGAACATTCCGGCTTCGATATATGGGGTTCAATCACTGGGAACAAGCGTGGAGGGGTACCGGGTGGGAACTCCCACTTTCCACGTGAGATCAAGACTTCTTGTCTAACAAGACATGACGGAAGTGTGTTACGATGCCGTCAATCTCACTCTGAACGTCATTAACTAAGCGTTTGGCAGTGAGATTTTTATCTTCGCAACGCAAAGCTTGGTACCACCTTCCGTATTGCGCCGGATTTCTTCAGAGGTCTTCCATGGTCAATATAATTGGTTCATGCTCCAATCCAACTTAATGATGGCATGCAATTATTTCACTTTACCACGCCTGATTTAAAAATTTTACGATAGTAACATGGTCTTAAAATGTTTCGATCGTTTGGTCACTCTCCCAGGTATCTTTGTTGGAGGTTAGAACTACCTTCAGTGTGTGCGTTGATCATGCTCTCAAATTAAGTTGTAGGATAAAGGACTGTCTCTTAACCTTTACTTATATGTATACAATTTTTATTCGTTGCATAATATTTGAACGTGGTAGCTTTAACAAGTTCGTTTCACAGAAATTCCGGTGTTAGCGTTGCTTTCAGCCTATCCGGTTGTGAGTGACAAGACATTATCTTGTCCATGACAAAAAATGAAGAAACCTGTCAATAATAAAAAAAAAACTTCATTACGAGTGAAAATCAATCCCAGGCTCTCTCAGGTGCTATACCAGAGAGAGGCACCCCAATAGTCAAAACTGATTTGAAAAAAAAAAATGAATTTTATGTAGTAGAAGTTGTCATTACTATTATGTCCAGCCGGAAAAGCGAGGCCTTATGCTTACTCTTCTTTTGTTTAGGTAGTAGAAGGAATTTCTTGAATCCCCGCAGTATTGAGTGGTACAAGTGTAGAATCGCCTCAGGTGGGTAAACTTGTGAAATGCGCAACGAATTGGTATTAAAAAAACCCAGCTCTCACAGGGCGCTCAAACTTGCGTTCGCGTGTTGCTTTACGCACGCGTAAAGGCGCCCTTTGCCGATTCGCAAAAGGAACAATTATAGCGCTGTGTGCACTTCGCAACTGTACTTGCAATAGAAATTCTACGATAGTTAGAAGTGGGCAGTGCTGCACGCACAGTCGTTCGTTCCCTCACTGCATTGTTGAGGCATACACCGAGACCGAAGCAAGGCAAGTAATTGAGAAGGTGATTCGCACGGGGCCCGGTTACGCTATTGCAGGCTACTCTTGAAGGCGAAGCTCAATAGTCCTCCAGGTTTTGTGATTGTTGTGCTTGTGTCTGTTGTGTAATTGTTGTCACACAATATACATAAGACTCAAAGGTGTCACCTCTGCCTTATCCAATCATTGCTACCGTATGCAACAACAACAACAACAACAACAACAACAACAACAACAACAACAACAACAACAACAACAACAACAACAACAACAACAACAACAATAATAATAATAATAATTATTATTATTATAAAACACAAATTCCCTTTTGTTAGCACTACAATATGAACTCTCTCGGGTAACGAGCAGTGCTGGGCAGCAAATTTGTATACGATCGTTCGTCTGCTAGACCGTCAGCACTGGGCGAAAGAGATACGAAGCTACATATATGAGGTGCTCAAGCTGCTTACAGCAGCTTTTATGTTGGCCCATGCAACTGTGTAACCATGTATATCCAGAAAAGAAATTAAAGAATAAACAAACAAACGAACGAATAAGTTGCATGAAGCGAAGTCGTCATTGCGGTCGTTGTTGCTGGAGCTTGGCGCAAACCTTGTCCGCATACCTCAATGTAGGTGAATCTGCTCTTCCTCGCTGCTCCTCATATATGTCAAACGCATTTTTGTTCAAGAAACTACGCAATGCCAAAAACAGTCCGAGAAGTGAGGGGAAAATGCAGCGCAGCATTCACGGTAGCCGCTTGCACATCGCCGCCGCCGAAAACAACACGTGCGCCCCGCGTTACTGGAGCAAGATCGTACTACAGCACCGCTAGTTCTCGGGACCGCCATGCAGCCCACCTCACTGGGGAGCTTTACAACTGTTTAGTCTAGTAACTTTGGGCAATCACTTGTAGTGAAAGGGAAGACTCCAGAGAAGACAGCCCCCTATCTGGCCCCTTCTGTGGTCACTTAAAGGAGAAAATTGTACTTTGCTGTCGTTGAAACAACACTGACACGTTTCATATGCGGGGAGGGAGTGGAAGATTATGCGGCAAAGATGGTGAAATCACACAAGGCCATTTATAAGTGCAGTTGAAACATTGGACCAGAAGACACACGTTGTCAATTTGACGGCGTGCTTGTATCCCATTCTTTTGTACCACTTCCCGTAGCGCCTGTGATAGAAATCGGCCGGCGCTGTTTAGGCTCTCCCATTTACAAATAACAGGGCAAAAATAAGGTACAAAAAATGTCAAAATTATAAAGAAAGGCGAAATGCAAAATGAAAGAAATAATAACAAAACGTAATTGAATCGACCATGTAGTGAGACAGATATGTGAACAATCCTAGAAATTCAGGCAAATGCAAACAAAAAAAAATGAAAGCAGAAAAAATATAAGTATAAAATAAATACGAAACAAATCTGAACAGATCATTGAAAGATGTTTGGTTGGTCCATTCCCCCAGACAAGCATTGGGCCCTTCCTTTGAGCATATAGAGTAATAAATAAAAATAAATGTACCAGGCTCAATTCACGTTCAGGAATGCTGCTTGTTTGGCAAGTTGGTACATACTGTAGGCTCAGGGCTATGGGTCAGCTGAAGCTCCAAAAAAGCAGACAGTGGTAGTGCGAGGAACATGACCTTTACTTACCGCAGGCCGAAGCTTGATTTCAGTGGCTTTATCTGTGCAGCGTGCCTGACCTCAAGCCTCCTCTCGATGTTCTCCTACTCTTGGTCGTACTCGAGCCTCTGGGAACCCAGTGTGTCGGCGTACTGGTTCACTTCGTGCTACTGCAGAAACAGCTGTTCGTCTTTCAACTTCACTTCTTCCTCGTATTGTTTCTGACTCCCCAACAGTTCTTCTCCATTCCCCCTGTGCTCAGCCTCGGTCTCCCGAAGCTTCTCCCCGAGATTCTGCAGCGTGGACCCGTACTTGGTGTGGGCGGCCTTGCCTTCTCCTCAGAGAGCAGCTTCTTGAACTCAGCCTCTTGAACTCAGCGCGGACTCAGCCTCTCGTCGCAGCGCTGCATTCTCTTCCGCAAGTCGTCGAATTGCGGTGTTCGGGTCGAGTGCCAAGTCTGAGCCGTCACTCCTAATGTTCTCTGCAAGTTCTACAATCTCATCCGTTCTCTTTAGAATATCGAATGTACTTTGGAGTTATTCAGCCTTTTTCTGCTCCTGCTGGAGTGCGGAGGAGAATTTCCAGACCTCCTCAGCGCGCCTCTCAATGAGCGCCACCTTTTCGGTGAAAGCCTTTGCATGCTGTTTAACGGCATCCTGGTCCTTCTCAAGGTCAAGATCGTGGGGCACCTCGGCTCCGGACTAGAGCACAGCACGGGCCGATTCTTTGTACCCGGGCCTGGCCCAGCCCGAATACTCCATGCTCTCGCCCGTCCGAGCCCGGCCCAGGGTTTTTAAATACGACCCGTACCCGGCCCGAGCCCGAAAGGTTTGGGCCCGGCCCGGCCCGTTTCAGCCAAATAAGTCTTCACTATAAACGAGAACTGTCAAATTTTCGGGAATTTTGTAGATACCTGTATCACACAAGATACCTTCTAAACGGTGTTTTAAGAAGATATTTCAAGGCCACAACTCTAATCGTTTCTGTGTATATTTACGGTTAATTACACCTGTAGTACTTTTAAAAAATAATTTTAGAGCAATCTAAAATAAAATTGTTATTATACCTGGCTCTCTCACCTATGCAGTGCTAACCACGCTACATTGTTTTTTTTTTGGATTTTTAAGAGAGGCTGCGAAATATAATACCTTCATAAAGTAAAAAAATGCCAGATATTATACTCTGACTCTATAGAAAGTACATATGAGCTGTAGCTATTGAGGTAATGTAGCAAGTCTCCTTCAAATTTTGTTTATTGCACAATGCAATGAAAAAAAAATTGCCGCTGGCATCTTCTCACGGAGGAGGACAAGTAAATGCATGACAAAGTGGTGAGGGGGGCAGTCGCGTGAATGTTGTGTAATTGGGTGTGGTTTGCGAATGCTTAATTGTTCATTAACATTATCCTCCACCTGACTACTTCTACTGCAGGGCAATGACCTCTCCCATCATCCGCCAATCAACACGGTCTTGTGCTTTTTGTTGCCACGTTATAGCTGCAAACGTTTTACTAACTTTCCGTCTTCGTGCCTTTTCCTTCTCTGGCAATCCAGTCAGTTACCCTTAATGACGCGTGCTTATCCCGCCTACGTGCTACGTGCCCAGCTCATTTTCATTTCTATTTCTTGTGTCTGGCGGGACAACAAGCGCGATGGGAATGTCTCATTTTGTGTGTCCGCTGAAAGGTACACTGTAAGCAAAAGTTAGCCGAGATGGGAGTTTCTCCAGCACATGAGCCCACAAAACTCCCCAGCCCCAATTATTTACTCCCTGGTAGGGAGTGAACTCGGCACATGTCATCGTAAAACGCCCCCTCCTTAATCACAGAGTTTATGAACGACATGACCTTACCTTGTTAAACTCCCCAGGGAGTTTCAGGTCACGTGGTTACAAACTCCCTATAGGAGCTTTAAAAATTTAAAAACCCTCTTTGGGCGTGACGTGTGTGTGTGTGTGTGTGTGTGTGTGTGTGTGTGTGTGTGTGTGTGTGTGTGTGTGTGTGTGTGTGCGTGTGTGTGTGTACGGGCATATGTTTGCACGTCGGTGTGAAACACATGTGCTTTGTGTGGCTAACCGTGTAAGCATCTGTCAACAGCCAACGAAATTATCAGTGCAGCGAAGAATAGCAACGACCGGATGGTATTTACTGGGAACATTTCAATATATTTCGCACCGTTAAACCACGCTGCACATCGGTCCGATTCCTCAACGAAACGTCGTGAATGCCGCGCTTCAAAGGGCCGAGTAACAAAAAACTTCGAAGAATAAATTAATGGTAGCAAAAGTAAGCTGTTACGATCGTCAGCGGCTGCTCCTGAAGTTTCACCATCAGAAACTTCGAAGTGGTCTGAAGTAGGCTTCGCTAGACTACGGCAGGCTGGCCGGCAACCGGTCTGAGAGTTGCGCCGGCGACGCGCTCGCCCCGTCTCCGCCGATAGTGGCTTCTCGGAGTGTCACCGGTATTTCACCGGCTGCAACATCTAAGCGGTATGAAGGCCTCGCTATGGCGTCGGTATCAAGCCGGCATCGTATCGAGCTCGCACTGCGCACCGGCCGCCGTGGCGAGCTCTGCGAGCTATACATGCAATGCATGCGAGCAATGGGAACAGCGGCTGCGAACCGTCTCATTCGTTTAAGTCTATCGCTCCGTAGCTTAAACTGCGTGGATAGCGGACACCTATTTCTGTGCATGGGAAAAACGAGACGTAAACTGCACATCAGCAAGCATTTTGTGATCGCCAGCTGTCATACATCAAATCACCGTGCCGTACTCGTAAGTGAGGCCTAGTCGTCGAACGGGGTAGCGGCGGTCTACCTCGGTTCATCGCTGGAGCTGCTAAATGTGGCTCGTTAATGTGTTCATTCAAGGCCGCGCGCACTTTGTGTATGATTCCGTGCATTTTACGGGTCCACAAACAGTACTGCTAATGCAAATTCAGCCCGTACGACAGAGCGTCAACTGATGAAACTTTTTTGCTATAGTAAAAAAATAATAAATATTAGGCAGGCTTAGGATAAAAGGCATGTGTGTTGAAGTGCTTACATCAGACCACCGCAAGTTCATACTTACTCCGTGCGTATTTATTGCCTAATTAACAGCAAAAAAAAGGCTTTCACCAGGGCGACATGGGAGGTAAAAATGTGGTGCATATATAGACCCGGTGACTATGTAATAGGTGTGTACTGCGTGTGGCAAGCTGTGGTGAGTGCGAGTGCTGTGGTATAACGTGAACATTGTGATAATGTTTGTGTACTGTAATCATTGTGGTGCGCATTAAATGTTATGTAATTAAAGTTACACTAGCGCATGGTACGGCTGCTGACGTAATTTTTTTCTTTGTCAATGCAAAAAATTTACTCCCATACTGACCTGAAAAAGTTCCCCAACGGATGTAAATAAAAACCCCCCTGGCACCATGCAAAAACCCCCTTACGGATGGGGAGTAAATTTTTTACTCCCAACGGAGAGGTTTATAAAACTCCCATCGGGGAGTGCGCTAGAGGACAAGGTCATTTACTCCCATCTCGGCTTATTTCTGTTTACAGTGTAGTCATAATCCTCATACCATCTCATCCTCCCGTACTAATTTTGGTTTACTCTCAGGTAACTGGGTAATCACGCGAGCACCCCGACGTACTCAGCCGAATCTCCCCTTTTCAGGCATCTCATTTTTCCAGAGCAATCATTCGACAAAATAAGAGTCACCCTCATCCAGTCAGGCTTCTGCGATACTCGTGAACGGGAACAAAGAGTCGTACTTCAAACACAAGTTTAAAACACTAGCACGCGGCATCAATAAAAGTATCGAGAACCTACATATCGTTCCACACGGTGTGCAAAAGTTAGACGGGACATGAGGGTGACTGCTGGATGTGTTAGAGAACAGAACTTTGTGGTTACGTCGTATGCCCATAGGATTTCACGCAGATTGAAGACGTCGCAGTCACAATCGGTGTCCAACCAGTCTGTTTTGAACCCAGCAAACTCGCGGGCCTTTGCAAGAGGGTTACGCCGCTTGGCACGTTAAGCAGTATGTGTGATATAAAACATGTGAAGAAACATGCGCGTGCAACAATGTGTGGTGAATGGCATCCCATTAGGGTGTGACAGATTGTACGTTGGGCAATCTGGTCGGTGCGTTAATGTATGGTTGAGAAAGCATGAAAATTTTTTACCCTCTCGCACTGGTGGTAACTTGCTGTTGCACTGCAAGTCGTGGGGTAGTACGCCCCCTTTCAAAAGGTGAACTCTTTATGTAAGGCCAATACGCAGCGTGAACGGTAGATTACGGAAGCATTCCATATCTGCAAACTCGGTCCTGGCAATCATGTTAGGGCAGCTTCAGTTTATCTCACCAGTAAAAAATGTTTGTTGCGAGCACAAAGGGGATTTGCTTAGTGTCACACCGGTCCCGTTAACTAGGGCGGCTATCGCCGGGCTAATTCCAAGGGTCGAAGTATCGGCCCCCCGAACCGCACCACGAAAGCGTGGACAATTTAGAAGTGGTCCTTTTTGGCGCGCCAGCGGACGCCGGCTATGGCCCAAAGAACAAGTCAGAGCCGAGAGTTGATAAACAAACAAATTATATTCTCAATAATGGCAGATCGAAAACAATACACAAAAATGCGCACTCCACAATAGTTGATTGATTGATTTGTGGGGTTTAACGTCCCAAAACCACCATTTGATTATGAGAGACGCCGTAGTGGAGGGCTCCGGAAATTTTGACCACCTGGGGTTCTTTAACGTGCACCCAAATCTGAGTACACGGGCCTACAACATTTCCGCCTCCATCGGAAATGCAGCCGCCGCAGCCGGGAATCGAACCCGCGACCTGCGGGTCAGCAGCCGAGTACCTTAGCTACTAGACCACCGCGGCGGGGTGGTCTACAATATGTCACGAATCAAACCAATCAAACAATGCACTACACAGTACAATCAGCCACACTCAAAACAACGGACACAGACAACAATACGCACTACAATGCAGTCTCATGCATTGAACAACCAAGACACTTAAAGACTAAAGAGATAGAAAACCTATTCAGTCCAAAGTTCTTGGAACAAAAGTCTGGATGATACTCTTCAGAGAATCACTCACTCAAAGTCCAGCGTTGTTGTCGTTCCGCGCCCTCGAAGTTTCTCTTCCAGGAAACCTCGCGTCTTCAATTGGCCACTCTCCAAGCTTCAAACTTCTTCGCCCGAACACGTCGGCTTCACACACGCAGCTGTCACCACGCGTCTTCGCTCGATAGCGGTAAACACACACTCTTGCCTGTAGCTCGAGTCGTCACCCCTCAGGTGGAAATCGTCTTCTTCTCCCGCTTTGTCTCTACGGACAAAACCTTCGCCGACTACACGGCGGACTCCCTACGCGCTCTGGCGCTAACTTCGTCTTCTCCTGATCTCTCATCTCGGCTGCTCGGTTAAATACCTTGCGCGCGACATTCCAGAAGGTTCTCGTCATTTCGTCGGCATGATACGCAGCGAAGACTGGGAAGAGGGCGAGACGGTTGGAATGCCCTCCGCGGCCGATGACTCAACTCGGTATGACCACGCCCCTTTCGTTCTAGAACTTTCGCGGGCTATCTCGGCCGCCGATGTGGGGTGAGGAGGTTCGTCGGCGAAGCCACGCTTCCAAGGGGAGAGCGCGCGCCCGGGGAGCCTTGGATGTTTGTTTTCTTCTTTTTTTTTTTCTTTTGACCTCCTGGCGTCTCTTCCGCGCGTTACCGCAAGAATTTGGCGGCGCGCCCATTTTTAGCGCTCGTTCTGTGACACTGCCCCCCACTTTAAGAATATTATCTCATAATATTCAGAACCACACAAACGAGCGCGAACAGTCACCACACCTCTCACAGACTGTAAGACAATCCGGCGCTCATGACACGTCACATTCGCAATAGTTCACTCAATACAATTGTACATTGTAATTCAATTACACAACACATGAAATATAACCACAGGCACATGAGTACAACACTCCACCACACATTCCCAATAATACAAATGTACAAAGTTCTCTCATTACAACAATTATACAACACTATACATCACATCACAGCACAAACACTTCGACACTTGTGACACAGGATAACACATTAACACAACATATGGCACTCAGCACTGCCAAACACGTTCTGATTCGACCTCAGCACCTATCCTGTGTATTTCGAGCTGCGCTTGCGTTCTTTCTTGCGGTGCTCGCTCGATCTCTTCTTGTTTTTCCTTGTTCTTTTTCGGCGAGCCTTTTCCAACGACGGTATCTGAGGCAGCGTCTCAGCCATCGTTGTCACTTCCGACCCTCCTAGCGGGTCATGACGTTCGACGGGTCCGGTCTGTTTATTTACCAGCTTGTTCATGTCTCTACATTTGGCCTGGCTGGCCGACTCCGTCTCCTTTACACTGTCGGTCGGTTGGGGTCGTGCCGACGTACGTCCAGCTGCCCAGCGCGTGAACTCATTCAACACGATCGTCTTCTCATTCGCTGTCTCTTGCGCCGCGGCTTCACCTTGGGCTCTAGTGAGATCCGTCACGGGATGCTCCTCCACTGTATCTCGCGGTCGCTGGGTTGGCGAGGGCTCTATCTTAGGGTCTTCTCCCAAACATTCCGGATCATTCGGTCCTCGCGCCCCGGCGATGTTTCCGATGACAAGGTCGTAAAGGGGTGTCGTCATGCATAAAGCAGTAACCTTCCCGCTGAAGTACGGGGTTTCCACCTCAATCTCTGCTTCGGGAAGCATCCGAACTGTACGGTCAATTAAGCAAACCGGTTTCGTTTTGCCGGTCAACTCTCTTTCCCGTACCAAATTTCTCCGCACGATAACAGTGGAGCTGCCGGTATCTCTTAACACCGTGATCTTTTTGCCCGCAACTTTTCCAGGCAGCGTTGACATTCCTTTCGTAACACCTGTTGGCTGTTTTGACATTACAGCACCCACAATAGGAATTTTCTCCCCATTCTTCAACTCTACGAATCCATCGGTGACGGCATTATTATCAGAATTCGGTGCCGCTTGCACACAAGATACCTGGTGAGTTTGACTCACTCCGTTCCGACAAGCGTCTGCTTTGTGCCCAGTCTGACCACACTTGAAACATTTTACTGCCGTAGGGCTCGTAAAGATCGTTCGACAGTTTTACGCGCGATGACCCACTCGGTTGCACAGAAAACATCGCGGAATGCTCTCTGGTGCACGCTTCTTTTCTTCGGGAGCCAATTTCTTCGAATCATCGGGACACTCCTTCTTGACATTGGCCAAATTAGTTCCACCTTGCGCTTCCAAGAATTGATCAGCCAATTCAAGCATTCCTTCAAGTGACTCAGCCTTCCTCTCTTTCAAGTACAGCGACAGGCTTGGGTGGCAACTAGTAAGAAATTGTTCTCTAATTAGGAGCTCTCTAAGTTCATCGTACTCCTGCGCTGTCCCTGAAAGTTCAATCCATCTGTCGAAATAATGGCAAAGTCGGACGGCATACTGCGTAGCCGTCTCACCATCAGCTGGCTTTCCTGTCCGAAATCTGTCCCGGAAACCTTCTACAGTAAATCTAAATCGCTTCAGCAAAGCAGCTTTCACCTTTGCGTAGTTGGCTGCATCGGTCGGCGTCAGCCTGCTGTACACACTGAGCGCTTCACCACTCAAGCAGGTACTCAAAGCAGTTGCCCATTGATGTTCCGGCCAATTCTGGCTCCTTGCAATCGTCTCAAATCTGTGAAGGTACGCGTCAAGGTCGTCCTTCCTCTCATCGAACGTTACGAGCAGCTTGCTTGGGTTCAAGCGGAAGCCATGATCTTCCCGTTCGCTGCTTTCAACTCTAGCTTGGACGGGAGTTTCACTTCGCTGTTGCAAACGGAGTCGCTCGAGTTCTATCTCGTGCTGTCGCTGCCGTTCCCTTTCCTCTCTTTCTTCTTTCGCCCTCTCAGCTGCCAGTCTTTCTCTCTCCAGCTCCAACTTCAATTGCAGCTCTCTTTCTTCTTTCAGCTGTCGCTCCCTTGCCTCTCTTTCTTCTTTCAGCTGTCGCTCCTTTGCTTCTCTTTCTTCCCTCGCCCTTTAAGCTGCCAACTTTTCTCTCTCCAACTCAGCTGCTTTTTCTTCCTTGGCTCTCTCAGCTGCCAACCTCTCTCGTTCCAACTCAGCTTCTTTTTCTGCTTTGGCTCTTTCGACCGCCAGCCTTTCTTTTTCCAGCTCTGCTGCCTTTTCTTCTTTGGCCCTCTGTTTTTCTTCTTTTTCCTCCTGGGTGACCCACTTCCGTAGTTCGGCGCCAGAAAGACCCATCTTCTCACCAAGAGTGACGAACTTTTCGAGATCCATGGTGTCTCGCAACTCTCAAATAAAACCTTGCCGCGTGCAAAAAACATCTGCCTAAATCAGTCTATCGGAACACTCCCCTGCACTCGTTAACGAGAACACTGAACAATACACAAAATCGTTCCGATAGCAGTATCAACAACTCGAGGCTCTTTCTCACTACTTTGGACACACTGTGCACCAAAGGTCCTGTCGCGGACGCCAGATTAATTGTCGCACCGGTCCCGTTAACTAGGGCGGCTATCGCTGGGCTAATTCCAAGGGTCGAAGTATCGGCCCCCCGAACCGCACCACGAAAGCGTGGACAATTTAGAAGTGGTCCTTTTTGGCGCGCCAGCGGACGCCGGCTGTGGCCCAAAGAACAAGTCAGAGCCGAGAGTTGATAAACAAACAAATTATATTCTCAATAATGGCAGATCGAAAACAATACACACAAATGCACACTCCACAATAGTTGCATACAATATGTCACCAATCAAACCAATCAAACAATGCACTACACAGTACAATCAGCCACACTCAAAACAACGGACACAGACAACAATACGCGCTACAATGCAGTCTCATGCACTGAACAACCAAGACACTTAAAGACTAAAGAGATAGAAAACCTATCCAGTCCAAAGTTCTTGGAACAAAGTCTGGATGATACTCTTCCGAGAATCACTCACTCAAAGTCCAGCGTTGTTGTCGTTCCGCGCCCTCGATGTTTCTCTTCCAGGAAACCTCGCGTCTTCAATTGGCCACTCTCCAAGCTTCAAACTTCTTCGCCCCGAACACGTCGGCTTCACACACGCAGCTGTCGCCACGCGCCTTCGCTCGATAGCGGTAAACACACACTCTTGCCTGTAGCTCGAGTCGTCACCCCTCAGGTGGAAATCGTCTTCTTCTCCCGCTTTGTCTCTACGGACAAAACCTTCGCCGACTACACGGCGGACTCCCTACGCGCTCTGGCGCTAACTTCGTCTTCTCCTGATCTCTCATCTCGGCTGCTCGGTTACATACCTTGCGCGTGACATTCCAGAAGGTTCTCGTCATTTCGTCGGCGCGATACGCAGCGAAGGCTGGGAAGAGGGCGAGACGGTTGGAATGCCCTCCGCGGCCGATGACTCAACTCGGTATGACCACGCCCCTTTCGTTCTAGAACTTTCGCGGGCTATCTCGGCCGCCGATGTGGGGTGAGGAGGTTCGTCGGCGAAGCCACGCTTCCAAGGGGAGAGCGCGTGCCCGGGGAGCCTTGGATGTTTGTTTTCTTTTTTTTTTCTTTTGACCTCCTGGCGTGTCTTCCGCGCGTTACCGCAAGAATTTGGCGGCGCGCCCATTTTTAGCGCTCGTTCTGTGACACTTAGATTAATTAGCTTGCTTAGTGTTTATGTTTCTCATCTGCTCATGCATTGTATGGACTTGGGAGCAAGCTTTACTGAAATAAAGGCAATTTTGCCTTAGAGCGTAAGCTGTTGAAACCTAGCATCAAGTGGAATGATTCGAGCTTTTAAATAAAGCACGCTATTCGCGACACACCTAGGTAACCCGAGACACAGCCGCAGATATTGCCTTTCTAGCAATATAAGAAGTCTTAATTTGTACTTGGCACTTCCGTAAAACAGAACGCAACCAAACTACAGAATTGTTCGAGCGAAAAGATTGTATATCATAAGTAACGTATCCCTGCGCATCCCTGAATTCTTATTGCAAAACCGGCGTAGCAATCCTAGGGCACTTTCTGCATTACGTGTGTTTGATTCTATTTGTTACTGCCAATTTAAATTGACCACGTAAACAATGCCAAGATATTTTAGTGCTGTTACTTGTGGATTCGGATCATTTCGATAATGCAGTGAAAGAAATATGGGAACGGATAGAGAAATACAAGCAGAGCATATTTTCTGATATTAAGTGAAAAAGGACAGCACGCCAAGCCATACCTCAAGCTCACACAAATAAGACTATAAGATTTGATAAAAACTATTGATACTTCGGGATGACAACGGGGTGACAAGAAAAAAACAATATCATGAGCGTCGACGTACAGAGGAGTATTTGTGTGAACAGAAGTGGATCATAATAAGATAATAAATAAAAGAGGTGACAAAACTGATCTTTGCGGAACACCTCTTGTTTGCTTATATGAGGCAGAAGTAATTCCCTCGTGGCAAAAAAAGAATTGTCTCTCAAAGAGAAACTCCTGAACCCAAGATATAATGTACTTAGGACACCTCGCAGTCCACTAATCTTGAAATAATGTACTGTGTTCCACACTATCGTAAGCTTTTGCAATACCTAACGTGACTAATGCAGAAAGCTGACCAGATACATTTGCAAGGCGAATTCCGCTTTCTAAATAAACATGAGCCGACCATATAGAGCACCCCTGTCTAAATCCTACTTGCCTTAGTGAAAGAATGTCCTGACGAGCGATGAATTCACTGAGCCTTCTATTAAGAATTTTTTCAACTATTTTAGCTAAGCTTGAAATAAGCGAATAGGCCGAATGTTATCCAGCACATATCGGAGGCTTTGATTTTTTTCGCAGCAACGCAACTTTAGCGATTCTCCATGCGCTTGGAATCCATGTATGCTGTAAGGAGCAGTTAACAATATTCAAAAGCTCATTGGGGATTAAATATCAATTTAATCATAGAGTTTGTAATCTGATCTGGACCGGGAGCCGCTTGATTTACAGTTAGTATTACATCTGGCAGTTCCGTCACAGTAACTTCCCGAAAGTCCGAGGTTGAGCTTTGAATGTCTTAGGTCTCAAACATGACGAAGCGAAACGCGCTTAAAGTCCTTTCGCGATGCCTTCTAACAAATCGGTTGTCTCTATAGGAGACAGCACTACTGAATGCGAATATGCTGGTACCTGCGTCGATTTTTTGTTCTGTAGAAACCTGTACAGAGCAGATCGTTTATCAGGTTTTAATAAACGCGAATGTAAGTCAGATTTGTGTTTACCTTTAGCTATAGCAACTGTACGCTTAATCAGTACTGCGTGGAATTTATAGTACACCCAATTTTTCGGAGTATGGCTGTGGCCAGACCAGCTCGTGCCCGCGCCTCTTCTTCCTTCTTCATTTCTAGCAGGGTTTTAGTGTCCCGAAACCACCGCCCTGCCGCGGTGGTCCAGTGGCTAAGGTACTCGGCTGCTGACCCACAGGTCGTGGGGTCGAATATTGGCTGCGGTGGCTGAATTTTCGATTGAGGTGAAAACAATGTCGGCCCGTGTGCTTAGATTTAGGTGCACGTTAAAGAACCCCAGGTGGTCGAAATTTCCGGAACCCTCCTCTACGGCGCCTTTTATAATGACCTTATGGCGGTTTCGGGACGTTAAACGCCAGATATCAATCAATAATATCATTGTGCTGAAACCACCATACGATTTCAAGAGACGCAGAAGTGCGGCGCTCCGCATATTTACATAAAGGGTGTTATTAAGTTGCACTGACATCACACAGCACACGAGACTCTGCCATTTTGCCTTCATGTGACCGCCGTGGCCGGGATAGAACTCGCGACTTTCCGGTGAGAAGCCGAGCCTCCTAGACACTGTTCCACCGTGGCTGAAACTCGGCACAAAAGAGGCCACCTGTTCATCACTATAAAGGCAGAGAAGAGCAGGTAAGGCGCCGAGCCCACAAACATAGAACATGACATCCTCCACTAAAGAGAACCAGAAGTAGCATGTGAAGTGGCGCATTGGTCGAGGTACAGTTCCATTTATTATGGGCACCATGCCCGATGTTAACGCGGCTTTGCAAGTGGACCACATAATGACTTCATTGTTGTTTTTGTTGCTTTTGCTCGTGCCTAACTCTTGTTGGAGCAACCCACGCACTTTGATCGCCACTCCACGCGGGCACGCGTTGGTTCAACGTGCGTCTGCAGAATCTCGTTCCCCAACGCCATCACACGATTGCTGAGGGGGTAAGGAGGACAGGCCACAGCGTTTTACCCAGCCCCTTACACACGCCAGAAAAAGCTAGCACGTGAGCGCAGTCTGGCAGTGTTTGGGCCCGCTATAGCGCACAAGCAGTTGGGCTGGCCCCGCCGCACACCAATTTAAACTCCACCATAGGCTGCTTCGCATCTAAAAATTGCGTAAAAGAAGGAGCGGGTGGTTCCATGGTACCATTCCATCATTTCGAACTTCAGTTCTGGTCTTCAGCAACTCTGCAGCTACAACAGCTAAAAGTCACCGCAGCGGGGTTAGCAGGTTTTCTACCACGAAGCCATGTCAGTGCAGGAACTCCCTTTAAACATCGTATAAAGGTCACGCAGGGCAAGTACTGTCATCTATTCACATGGAGTTTCTAACGAAATTACCTAGAGCGAAATCTGGCGCCACCGTCTAAGTGAATTGCTTAAGGGGCTGCATTGGTGCGCTGGGAGTGGCGGTATATGTGTCTGCGAGGCTTGTGTTGGCTAATGTTGAGCAAGGCGTCGACTCAAAAGCGGATACGACTGCGCTAATAGAACTCCTTTAAAGCAAAGGTTTTATGAAGGGATCTCGTTCACGCGTATTATATACTGAAATAGACGTTCACTCCATTCGCGGCATAACCCAATGGCGAAAGTTGTACCACAAAGCCATATGCTAGTTCTGGAAGCCACTTTAAGCATCAAACGAAGGTCACATGGTGCGAGGACTGTCATCAGTACACTACAGTGCACCAGCCGCATCGGCTGACATCACGCATTCAGCTGCGCAAATTACCGAACGAGTGACTTATTTCAGGATCCACCAAATGCAAAGCTCGAAGATGTAATTATCAATATCAGAAACAGAATAGGTAAGCTTCGCAGCTGCTGCGCTGCACATGGTGTTTCACAGACGCACAGTAGGTAACATGTCAACTCGAAAAAACCAATTATGTCATGGTGGACACTACACAACTCTACTTGCAGTAGGCATTCGAGGCAGCTTGTTGAGGCCCCTCAGTATGGGCGTAGATGTTCCTCCTCTTGCACTTGGTGTAGTGCTCGATCAAGAAGTGATGTCGGGGTAGTAGTCAACGAGTGGGCAATGCGAACACATCTCACTGCGCTATCCCTCACTTCAAGGTGAAGCTCAAGAGTGCTGGTATAGCCATTTCTATCGTTTAAATACGTTGTCCTTCTTCCTAAGTGGGTTTTTTCTTCGCAGTATTATTATGTCTTCTATTTGTTTGCACAAAAAAAAGCGTCAAAAAGCATATTATTTCACGTCCAACTCTGGAAAACATTACCACAGTATGAAGAACTAGTCAAGCGCTAGCGCGCTGATGTGTTTTCGTTTAGGAAGGAAGGAAGGAAGGAAGGAAGGAAGGAAGCAAACATAATAACTTTGTTGTAGTCTTCCGAAACGCGAATGGGTCACGCACCCGGCTAAGGCCCACGTGGTCGGAAATTCTGCAATACTTAAAATACTCCGAACTACTTTCGCTAATGGTTCTCTGAGAAACGCCAAGGGCACCTTTGCAAAATATTCCAACATCACCAGAAAATCATTTTCGTTCCGATTCCTTGCATCTCTTGTAAAACACATTTATACCGTTTAAAAGTTTTAGCGCTTGTCGTGTATGTGAAGGCCAGTCATTTGAGACAGGCAAGTTGTGAGTGTGAAGTCGAAGCTTCTTAACACATGCCAACCAATGACATTTCCACGCTAAAGCGCTAAAGAATTTGGTTCGCAATAATACCGGTGTCGGCGCCGGCGTCAGCGTCGTCGGCTGTGAGCAAAAATTATCTTGTGCATGACCTAAACATCAAGATGCAAAACAATAAAAAACAAAAAAAGTAGGTTTCAGTGAGGACCGAACCCGGGTCATTTGCGTGGCAAGCGTGAGTTCTACCACAGCCACGCACCTGCTTGGAAATACATTGCAAATGAATTCATCTGTTCGGAAATAAACAAGGGTCCTGCGTACATGCTTCACAATTCAACATGTATTATCGCAGTAGTAATGCGTGGTACAATCGTTCATTGCCATGGAGACGCAGCCTATGCGATTATTATTATGACACTGAGACAAGCCACTTTGAACTCTGTATGCACTAGGAATAGGTTAACACTATCGCGTTCAGCTATTAAAGGTGAAACTTAAAAATCATCCAATTGATTTTTTTTTGTTCTAAACATATAATAATGTGTGTTCATTTAAAAAACAGAGAGGTATCTATATTCATTTACAGAACAGAAAGATGTGTATGTTGAAACAGGCCACAGCGGCACAAGCCGATTTGAACTCACTACGCACTAGAGACAGGTTGCTAGCGACAGGTTGCTATCCTACCTGCCGAGTCGCAGAGCAATCAACTGCAAACCGCATGTGTCGACACTGCCCACAGCTCTACGGGGCTCCTGTCCATGTCACAGATTCCTTAAAACTAGTATTTGTTCGAAAAGTAAGTACTTTTATCAATCATAAGAATATCTAGGCACAATGTGCTCGTAGTGTTTTTCGTTCCAGAATAAAATATAACGCTTTGATCTTCAGTGACATTTGTGTCTCTAAGATTTGGTAAACAGGTGTTCATGCTCTCCACATCGAAGCAGCGAAGGCATCCTATTTTGCTGACAATATAATGCGGTGTTAAACTGTTTTGCACTGTAAAATGCATTATCGTATCATTTCATTATTTTGCTCATTTACCCCGTAGGCCTAAAAATGTAGTTACCTTTCTTTCTGATTACTCTTTGTAAATCGCAATGGTGCCTTGTAATCCCCAGTATAATAGTATTCTCAGGAAGAGAAAATTACTGTAGCTCATTTTTTTTCAAGATAATTTGGGTCATTAATTGAAGCGCAGCATTGACAGGCTCAGTGCATTTTTTTATCAGTTTTTGCTATCGCTGCATACATTACATTCGCGTATTTTGAGTGGTGGCAGTTATTCAGTTGTAGTTCTAATTGCCCATATTTGTTAGTGCTACAATGCATGTCAATATATTATAATAAAACTTTTATGTGACAGCTGTCGCTGCAGAGTAACAAATATTTTAGGCAAATTATAAGAATATATCACTCATCAACATTTCATGCTGCCACTAGATTAGATGCGTCGGTTATGCATCATCGTATAATAATTGTATGCACTTATTCGCAACATAATTTTACATGCCCTTCAACCTGGCAGTCCACAAATTTCTAATTTTTAGTTTATTGTCATTATTGCTCAGCGATTGACTATATGTTTGAGTGGGGATGCAATTAACATTACTAAGTTGTGCTTACTGGACTATTATTCGGTTTAAATGGTATCAATTTTATCAATACATATTAACCTTAGTTTGTGTAAACTGCATATACTTATTCATTTGCAAAACTATTATGCGCGATGCAGCTATGTCGCTTGATGGTATCAGAAAAATCAGTAAAGTGGGCATAATATTTTCACAATGCTGCACTATATTTCACACTTACCTGAATTTAGATTGCATGCGCCCGTGGCTATCTATATAGTGGTTAATCATTGTGCACTCCTTACTTAAACGCTAATCTGAGAGTGCAAATGAGCATAGATGTGAAGTATTGAGAAAGTGTATTCATTACTGATTAGCCACAGTTATACATAAAGATTATCATTAGAAACATATAAAGTCCACTCTCTGGACAATATTCTGTACACCAGACTAATCTCTTATACTGAGAACTACTACTTTTCTTGCAGTCTGACGGTGGGCGAATTTATCGTCTGAAGTAATATTATAACATGGTTAGTGCAAAAGTGCGCAAATGTTGCTGAAACAATTATAACAGAAATAATAGACAATCATCACCCGGAGGAATTGTAAGAGAAGTAAAGAAAGAAAAGGAGAAGAAAAGCTGGCTGGTCCTTCCCAGACCTGGACCTGTCACCTTCAGTTAGTGCATGCGTTGTGGAGCCAAGTGAGCTACAGCGGCGTCCATGGCCTCATCCAGCTAATGGCTTATACATGGTGTTTCATGAAATGTATCCACTAATATTAAACATTACTGAAAGGAGGTTTCTGCGTGCTTCGAGCGTGGTTCTCTTACTGTGAAAGAAGTCATCTTCAGATGCGCACAAGCGTTATTTACGGCAGTATAAGTACAAACATTTGCCAGATTACCGTTTTAACTATAATGAAAATAAGCTGTTGAGTCAAATGGGCAAATTCATGTTCGTTCTGCATATGCTCACTTTCAAAGTTTTAAAATGGGGCCACTGGGGATTATTACCACGGGGTGAGAAAATCTGGATATTTCACCAGGTGAAACCGAAACCAACGCACCAACAGCGCATCAAACTTTGACTTCAAAAACACCCTTAATGATGACACTGTCTCCCTCGCATTGAGGGAGGAGGAAAAACGAGCACCGATAAGCAGTCATACGGCCGGAAAGCGCTGCCACGAAACGAAGTATGTAGATTGATGGTTGGTAACGGCGAGGGAAACAGTGTAATCAGTCAGCACGTTTTCGAAGCGAATGGTTCCTGCGCTTCTTAGTGGGTCGGTTTCGGTATCGCCGGCTAAAAGAGTCTCATTTCTTCACCCCGCGGTGATTTCCGGTGGCCACCTTGCCAAAATTACAAAAAGAATATGGATTATTCACAGGCAGGACTTTTAGGAGTTTATTTGAACAGTTCATCAGAGCACAAGCGATTGTTTGACTCACTCCAGGACACGGTCAGACACACCCATTTGGTCACGTTGTCAATGCGTGTGTCGCAATAGTTTAATGCTTGGCATTTTACCTTGCCTGGGCTCCCAAGACCGGTAGGAAGTCATCAATTGCTTGCAGTTTATATAGAAACGTTTCATAATAAATGCTTTCACAATCCACATTCTCAGGAAAAAATGACAGGCGCAGCATTTTAGCACTAAAGCAATAGAGGTAATACTAACTGCTTGCGCTGCAATGAAAATGCGTAGGTTAAAGTCTTTACCACTGGTTTATAGTTATCACAAGTGCAAAGTTAAAATATGCGATATGTAAACACGGACACATAAAATGTGCGTAGGCAAGTTCGAATGTCTGCTTTCTTTTCTGCTGCTGTGCATCTTTTCAGTTGTTAGGGGGCATTTGCGCACTTTTATTTCGCTCTGGTGTTTATGTTTGCATGCCCTGTCTCTTAACAAAAAAAAAAACGAACTAGCTCAGATCTTCTATTTAAGTGCTCATGCCAAACTTGTCTTTCTTAAAGTATTGTCCAATTGATAACAGGTAACATAAATGCATGAAGTCTGGAAGAATTCTTAATGCGTACTGATTTTTCATCCTGCCATGGCAATTATAAAACACCTTATTATTCGTATAAGATACAATTGCCTTTTAAAAGCATGGCATGAGCACTGAATATTTCAACCCCCCCCCCTCTTCATATACACATGTCTCGTACGACACTGGTTAGTGCGAAGTAATGTCAAATGTATCGTAATTTATTAAACGAAGAGCTTACCTGACCTGTTAATTATCTTGGCTCAGTTTGTTCAAGAATTATCCACATTTTTGAAAAAAAAAGTTACTATAGCATCTGTGTAACTTATTACCTATTTTGAAAACAGGTGCTTATATTGTAATGACAGATGGTAAAAGCACACTGATGCAACTTCAATGAGCTTTTGGCCTGCATCAAGAAGCTGTTATACGTTAAGCAGCACATCTTTAATGAAGTGTTGAGCCTTTAGTGAACAATATTGTACTAGCAATCTACTTAGTGGTATAATAAGCTAGCATGATGAAAAACTGGAAGCAGTATGCAATTGAATAGGGCATCTAATACGGAGAAAAGTAGCGGAATGTTTACTTGTCAAAGAGGCTATAGGTGATGTTGGTTTCGCGTTGAGAAATGTATGTCCTGTCACTGGTTTCTACTTAAAAAGTATGTCCTGTTGGGCAAGTCATAATTACATCTGAATAAACAATGTACTTTTCTGTTAGACAAGTTTAAATGATAAACATACGCTTTTCGGGGAGAGCATGAAATTTTGCATTGTTATAATATTGTCATTAGTGAACCTTGCACATTGCATTAAATTTGAAGAACCTGTGCTCAAATACCATGACATATGTCATCCTTTTGGCACTGCGAGTCACCGTGGTATGTGTACCATTCATCTGTGTGATTCCTGGAGGTTTGGGAGATTAGTTGTGAGAAAGGTGCATATTCAGATATTTCTTACAGCAAACATGTTCCCACCACCGTGTCTCACAATCGAAATTGCAGGACATTACAAAATATGGGTACATGCTCCATGCATATTTCGTGAATCGACGTCTACCAATCGTTCTCCAGGCACTCATGTTTTCTTTCATTTTTTTTCCTGCCCGCGTTGCTAAGCTTGGTTAATGTCCTTCATTTCGCAATATGCCCTGTTTTGGTTTTGTAATGTGAATGTGAAGAAAAAGAATTGGGCTAAAAGATAGCTCGCCGTGGGAAGAACCAAATTTGAAACTTTCGAATAACACATGCGATTACTACCAACTGAGCTACCATGGCGGCCATCTCCCCGTCCACTTAATGGAGTATATGTAAATTAAATGTGGGCGCATGGCCAGTAGCCATGATGGTGAGCGTGCAACCTTTTTTGTGTCTGTTTGGCGACACATAGTTTCTGAGCCTATCATGAGTTGGCAGCTGACCAATAATTCCTCGTATACTACCTGAATGCACCAAGTCTGTCAGAATGAGTCCCTCATTATGAATGAAGGAAGGAAGTACATTTAAGAGCTAGATTTCTTTGTTAGGCACAATAATAATGAGATCTAACAGACCATCATGACATTTAGCATGATTGTCCATTAGATTTCAATAATATTGTGACTAACAAAGAAAACAAGCCCTTAAACTAACTTTTTTGTTTGTCATAATTATCTGTTCGATCTCATCATTATTGTGTCTCCAACAAAGAAAACAAGCCCTTAAATGTGCTTTCCTTTTTATTGGTTTCGGTACTGTGGTCCTGATGGGCAATCTATTGATGGTACTACTTTGTTATGCATGCCTCATTCACTGTGACGGATGCATTGCACGCGGACATGTAAGGTGTTTTATAACATGCTCAAGTCATAGCACCGATTAACATTACATTAGTTCACATGAAAGGTTGAAAGATGAGTGCTTCCTGCCTTTTTCAAAACAACATACACTTACCAGAAGAAGCTTAGAAGTTTATAATGACGCTATCACTGAAACACATTTCTTTTTTCTTTCATTTCTACAGCATCAACCCTAATTGCAATGACATTGAGCCGAGTTGTGACAAATGAACAAATATTCACAAATAAGCTCAAGTCTTTTTTTACAGCGTAGTTGAATAAGCTTGCACTCATATGCGAGTGAAATCAAGTCCTAGGGTTCCTTGCGTCTGTCGAACACGATCTCATGACAATTATCACGCCAAAGGGAGCATGCACATGGTCCCGGATTTACGTTGTGCACCACTTCGCTCATCGCGACCCAATCCGTGTTTACATTGTCAATAGCCGCGAAAACATTTGGCAACAAGAAGCCCGAACATTTCGGCGTCCGTCATGCCTGCGGCGCACGGACGGCTCGATCTGTACAGAGCGGGGCTTCAGCGCGGCAGCGCAAACGAAAGTTTTTTGCGTCGTGTCAAACACATGATCGCACTCCAAAGGGACATGCACTACATACTCCCGGATGAATGTTAA